>VMDR010003670.1:0-69167 GCA_007922815.1 Macrotus californicus
CCCTTCCCTTCCCTTCCCTTCCTCTTCACTGTAACTACTATCTGTAATCACAAATGAGTCACACATCTGATTAATAACCCAGCTCTATCCCCACCTTTCCCATCGGATCTTTCTTGTATTCCTGCAGCAATTCCATATTATTGGTTGTGTAAACAACTGGCCCTTGGCTAATATTTGTCCTACATCCCAGCATCCTGTCTAGGTCATTGGAAGAATGGTGGCACCATTAGTATAAGCAGCCCAGGAGGAAGAGATGGGTTTTGAAGACAGGCTGGGTTTGTCTTGAGTGTAATGAGTTTCCTGTTCCCACTGCAGTCTAAGGGATATGGCCAAGCCTCGTGGGAAGTGTACCAAGGAAGTGTAATTTGTGGAAAAAGAATATGGCTTAGGCAGCTGAAGTGGAATGAAACTTTAAGGGTCTTCCTGAATATAAGGGATTATTTATTTTAAGATTGCTGAGAAAGACCTAGACAGCCCCTAATTGTAATCCTAAATTTGGAGTTTTCAAAGTTTCTAGGTCTCTGAATTTTTCAGTGACTGGCGAGGTGAAAGGTGAGAGTAATAATACTCTACTCCTGAGGATGCCAAGTTGTTGCTAAACACAAACAAAAACACAAAACTCTGAAGAAGTATTTCGTTTATTTGTTTTGTTTTAGTTCAGAGCCCAGCTGTTACCAGTAGCAGAGGTCAAGGGCACAATATGAGGGTGCTGGAGACAGCTTTGCTGGCTGCCTGGTGTCACCCAGGATGGTGCTGTGGGTGGTAGTACTGCTAGGCCTGCAGACTTCACCCTGCACTTTGTAGATGGAAAACAGACAACTCAGGGAGCTCAAAACCAGATTTTGTGGTCACACAGGTAGAACCCAGGACCCAGGACTCTGTCTGTTGTACCAGCTGCTGTGCTTCCTGGGGCTTCTCCTCCTTGCCCACCACCACCACAGGCTTTGCACACTCGGAAAGCAGCCCAGGAGCATGACCCCTGGGATCCAGGCTTTGTCTTCATGGTGGGGGCTGGAAGGGGAGGCGGAGGTGATCAGTTCCAGGCTGCCACTGGGCCAGCACCCACCCCTTCGCAGCAGCCCCTGGGTGAGGCATGGTGGGGGGTTGCCCACGTATCCACAGGCACAGGGAAATCAACCTCCGACGGCTAATCGCCTATCCAAACATTGTTGGTGATCTGCATCCCTAAAATAAACCCTTGAGAGATGGAAAGATGTTAGTAATTTCTGGCCATATGTGCCTCCTCCTTCTCTGCTTTCCTTACCTCAAAAAGAAAGTGAGCCAAATGGCAGGGAATAAAGAGTCTAATGCAGAGCACATTTCCATCATTGGGTTCCCCTCTCCCCATGGTGTCCCCCCACTTATGTAAACTGAATTCCTTTACACAGTCATGGCAGAGGACCATTAATTTTTGATTTGAGTTGTGATTAAAAGCAATACAATCAAAAGAGTGAGATAATTTCCACTGAAGCAATATCATTTGAAGCCCAGTCATGGCATGGTAGGAAAGAGCGGAGTCTTCGAGGTCAAGTACGGCTTCTAATTCTGACTCTGTCCCTCACAAACGGTAGCTGCGTGTTGTCATTACTTAATCTGAGCCCTTCTCCTTGAGAGCAATAACGAATAAAGATGATTCTTCACATGGATGCTGTGGGCTGCACCGACTGCGCCTGTGCCGTGCCCATAGGCAGAGCCGGGCACGTGGTGAACACCTAAAAACGGACAGCTCACTTCTCTGCAGGAAAGAGGGCTCCCGTGTGGTCAGCTGGCCATGCACTCGCCTCTCCTGGGGGTGGAATCAGTCACTCCTATGGCAACGCATGGCTCCCGGCGTTAGACTTTGGGAAATAGCTTGAGACTCATCTAATGCATGGGGCCACCTCTTAGAGGGGCTTGTGAAAGGAGCAGAATTGTTCCTTGCTGACTTTCTTTGTGGCTTCTCCTAGTCCTATGTGCTCTGTTTGGCAGAGTGGAGGCAGAGATGGGCCTGAACAGTGAGTCTCATCTCGCTGGCTCCTCACTCAATCGCCCTGAGAACCTTTCTCATTTACCCAGCCACAGACTAGAACAGTTGAAGTCTTTTCTCAAGTGAACCCCAGGTACGAGCTTTGTAAGCCAACAAGGGAAGCTTACCCAGGTGTGGGCCTGTTTGGGCATGTCTGGGGTGAGGTCTTGGAGGGGTGGTTTCTGCTGCTTTCTATTCTGCATCCCCCCTGCTGGTCCCACTGCACTCTGTCCACAGTGGGGGTGGGCGTTGAGCATCAGCAGCGGTGCTGGGCAATGGCTGATTTGGTCCGGGGGAGGGCTAAAGAAAAGGCCTCACTGGGAAGCGGCTCAGCTCTCCCAGCCTGTGAGGTCAGTGCTAATCCTCAGCGAGAGCCTTCTGCTGGTCGGTGCCCAGTTCCTGAACCTTCTGCCACCCTTGGGAGTGAGGCATTTCATAAGAAACACCAGGCCCAGGACATTATGTGGGGTTAAGTAGGTTGCAAAGTCTGGAGCCCTTTCTGTAAGGAAAAAAAAAAGCAGTGGGAACATGTTGAATTTACTGACTTTGACTCATTCATTAAAGATTTGTTCCCAGGACTTTACCCCCCTCCCCTTTATTCTTGGGTTAGGCCAACGGTGTGCTTTCTAATCAACTAAACATTAAATTATGAAGCCTTCACAATGCAGCTTTTCCTTTGCCAGAATAGTGTCTGTCAACCCGGAGGAACTCTTTTTGCCATTTCATAAGTAAACCATTTTAAAATGTGGGTAAAACTGGGAAAAGAGTCTATGCTCCTTCCTCTTATTTTCTTGGTCCATTTAATCAGTTCTCTTAAGGTTTGGGTTCATTATAAAGACTTTTGCAACATAGAGTCAGCAAGGGCAGCCAAGTGGTTAAAAGTGCACATTCAGACATGGGTTTCAATTTAGGATTAGTGAGTTCCTAAACTGACTTTGGGCAAGTCAACTTAACCCCTTATGCCTCAGTTTTCTCATCTGATAGTTGTGAAAATAATTCTACCTTCCTCGTGGAATGGTTAGGTTTAATTGAGGAAATGCACGGAAAATACTCAGTATACTCCCTGGCGTGCCATATGCTTTCATCATTATTAGCTATTGTTACTTAGTTCTGATTCGAACCTTTCCTCATAGAGTGTGGGTGGAGGCTCTGCATTATTAAAAGGAGGGGGCTGAGTAATTTTCAATTCGGAGGGATGCAGAGGATGTTCAAATTTTCTGGTGATTAGCATCTAGAAAAGAATTTCCAGATCCTTGGGAGACATGTGGGGCTGGCTGGTCTTACAGAGAAGAGTGGGCTGCAGTCGTGATGCCGTGTGCTGAGGCACGGACAACTTAGAGAATGCTTCTGCACCGAGTTATCTCCGTCAATAGACCCTAGGCAGCCATCGCTAAAGTCTCTGGGCCACACGTTAATGTTAACATACTGTTCAGTTGGGGTCTGGAGAAACAAAGGAGAGGGCAGAGTTGGTGGGCACACTTGCTTTCTTTCCCTTCCTACAGGGGGATGTGCTGAGAACAGAAGCAGCCCATGTACCTTATTAGCCTTGAGAGTCCATCACCTGGACTCATCTGTCAGTACTTCACCAGGACTTGCTCTAATCTATCAAGAAGTCAAAATAGGGTTTGGTGACGTGTGGGTCTACTCAGTGGATAAAACACTCATGGAACCTGCTAGAGGCTGATTAGTGGTTGACAAAACATTAGCAGTCAAGACTCCTTAAAATGTGCTGTCAAAAGTCCTTAAGAGACATACTTGTGGGACCCCGATTTCTGCAGTGCTGAAGTTGGGCGTTGATGTGTAATGCACTTGAGCATGACAATTTGAAGCACCCTGTAACTTTCCCTTGCTGGGTGTGTGCACATAGAACATTGTTTAGAGGAAAGAAGTTTCAAGAACTTTATGACCCTTGGATGTTAAAAAAACTAAACCAATAACTTTCTCTTAAAAAATAAAAACTTAGGGTACAATTTTGAATGCAGAAGTCTAAAGCATTAGATCATATGGATTATATTGGATTATATGATCCCCTTCTTCTCTGAAAGCATTGTGTGATATTCTGAGTCACCGAGTTTTAACAAAGAGAAATAGGATTTGGTTTCGAAAATGTATCTGAGACTCATGGCACCTTGGTATGGGTGCCACAGAACTGGAATCGGTACATACAGGTTGACCGAGGCACCGGCACTTATTTATAAAACTGTCTCCTTTTGCTTGCCTTCTGCTTTGCATTTCACCTTCCTCTTCAGCCATAGGTTTGGGTGATTGCTTTACACAAAAGATCATTTTAAAATGCTTTCTCTCCCCTCCTCTCCTTGCCCCCTCTGCCCTTACCATCTCTAGCCCTGAGGATGAAAATAAAAGAAGTGAAAAAAGAAAATGGTGACAAAAAGATTGTCCCCAAGAAGAAGAAGCCCCTGAAGTTGGGACCCATCAAGAAGAAGGAACTTAAGAAGCTCGTCCTGTACCTGAAGAACGGGGCCGACTGCCCCTGCCACCAGCTGGACAACCTGAGCCACCATTTCCTCATCATGGGCCGCAAGGTGAAGAGCCAGTATTTGCTGACGGCCATCCACAAGTGGGACAAGAAAAACAAGGAATTCAAAAACTTCATGAAGAAGATGAAAAACCACGAATGTCCCACTTTTCAGTCGGTCTTCAAGTGAATCTCACGGGGTGGTTTGGGGAGGGAGTCGGGGGTTGGGGTGAGGGGTGGGGGCTGAGCGGACAACCCTGGAACTCACTGCTTCTTCTGTGGGTGGGGGACGTTGTAATCCAGCTGGCTTTCCTCTTGCAGCATCCCTGCTCTTCCCTTCCACAGCCATGCTCCAGACCCCAGTGTAGCCAATATTTAAAGCCGCACACCCAGGTAAGGAAAACCAGTTAGATTAGGAAGCCTTGTAAGCTCCACAGTCTGGACCAGCTTGTCACTGAGTAAAAGGAGGTGCAAAACCATTTCCACCAGAGACACATTCACTAAAGAAAAATTGGCCACTGAAGAAGGGGATTAGGCAAAAATGTAAAAGACAACAGCAAAAAAGTAAGAGAGAGCAGCAAAAAATAATCCCTGCAACTTTCTTTGTGTCGTTACAAATTGCCATGGGTCCTTCAGCTAATTGCTTCTTCGGAACTAGACATTTCTCACTGTTGGTAAGAGATGCATCGCTTTTGGTTCCAGAGCAATTTCCCTTTCTGTCTGCTTTGGGCAGAAACAGACACCTGCCACACTTAAATGTAAGATCAGCCTCAGAGAGGAGTAAGTGCAAGTGCAGTGAGTAGTAGTGAAAACAAGGGGAGTCAGGCCTGCCCTGCCTTCCCATGTGGCTGTCTCTTGCTGTAAATCAGAGTCTCAGATGCCATGGGAGTGGCAGCTGACATCAGCCTCGGTGCATGATCTAACTGCCACACGCATAGGGGGCACGTGCCTACCTTCGTGTGAGGAAAAGGAAACCCTGTGGGCACTGGTCCCATGGCCTGAGCGAGACGGTGATTTTCAGACCCAGGAGGCGATGGTTAGTGGTTTTCCAAAAACGTAGTTAATGAACAGAAAAAGCAAACAGTTTAGAACAGTCCAGCAAATTGCTAGTCAGGGTGAACTGTAATTGGGTAGAGAGCTTAGTATTCTAATTTCATCTGTTTATTCCATTTCACATTTCTTTAAAGAACAACAACTGAAAAGCCCAGTTGCTTTTCAATGGTTTTTTAAAAAGTCTACATTGAGCCTGTGAAAGGTGCACTGAGACCAGGGTCTCTTGGAGCATCTGAGGCCACTTCTCAGCAGCGCTGGGCTGTCACTAGGCACTTTGGGATGGAGGTGGATCCAGCTGGCAGCGTAGGTGTGTGACCCTCCTCCCTGAGGAGTCCTGGGCTGCTCTGGCCTGAACACAACGCTCATTGGAACTCACAATGCTTCCTATCCTTTTCTTTCCTGTGAAGAAAGCAATTCCTTTAACTTGATTGCCTACAGGTCAAAGAAATTCAGGACAGCCAGCCTGCCTGTCCTCCTGCATTAAAAAAAATATTTCTGCAGAGGGAAAGTTAAGCCACAAGTGTCTCATCCAAGGAGAGAATTTCCAAGGCAACCCATCTCTGCAGTTTTCTGGAGTGCCCTAAGGTGTTTCTCAAAGCTCTTTTTTTATTAAATGTGTACATAAACCTGTTCACTCATACTTCATTCATCTTATCAAATGCATGGGAAATAATTCGAAGCAATCAATGCTAATTTCTTCCCCAAGCCTGATTCTTAATTTTCTTTAGCAACTCGAGGACCTGAGTGATTGTCCCTCTGGGCAAATGGCCATACTCGGTGTAGATGCTGCAGAGAGGCCAGGAAGTGGTCCTGCGTGGCCATGACCCTGGCCCGACATAGAAACAGCGGAAGACACTGTTAACTTCTGAAGACTGGTCTGAAAGTCAGCCTGCCAACTTCGTTACCTACCTGAGGGTTATCCTGATGTAATTAACCTCTCACAAGTAGTGACCCTGTTATTTTAACACCTTTGTTTGTTGTCTCTGACCTTTAATCATAAAGTGTTGGGGATCTTCAGTGACTTGCCTGTAATTTTGGATGGTTTGAAAAATGTGTATATATATTAGCTGATTAGAAATATTCTGCTTTCCTATTGTCAACTGAAATTCAGAGCAATTTCAAGAGTGCATGGATCTGGGTCTTAGTTTTGGTTGATTAACTCGAGTTTGTTGGCTGTATGTATCTGATGTATCTGCTCATTGTGACAGACAGAGCGCATCATGCACGGGACCCTCATTCTGAGGTAGGGGCCTTGGGAGAGGAGTCTATGAGGGGCATTAGCAGTCACCGCAGAAAGATTATGGACGATCAACAGGCAGCCACGCTGTGCACCTCTACATGGGAATTCTCAGGTGGAAGGGGACACATTCAGAAAAAGTTCAAAATAAGATGCAGCTGTGAATTGCAGCTACAGGTGTTACCCCAACCACAGGGTCCCAGGGCTGAGCCTGGCTGTGGGTTTGAGACACCCACAGCTCCGTCTACAGCACAGCAACAAGTTCAGGGTGCAAAGCGGGGCTGTGGGCCCAAAGCTGCATTTTTATCGCAAGCCTTTGTTTTGCCCCCAAAAAGGATCTAACAAAACCAGCACAGACTCATTGTCTTGGTCATTGGTTTCCAAAAGAGTAGAGGGGTGAGTGTGTGTGATTTGGTAATTATTGCTGGTGCAAAGGTCAAATTCGTAAAGGTTTAAAATGATCATTCTGGATTGAATCCTGTGAGGTCACTGGCAGAACCCAGCTCAATCCCTAAAAAAAAAAAAAAAGTCTTAGAAGATAGAAAGAGGGGTGAGAATTCCCAGGACATTCTACTTTTAGAATCTCCTGTATAACACTTGGCTCTTGGTGCCGCTGAATTAGCACCGAGGCAGAATCCAATCAGAGCTCTAGTTTTCATTTGCATCTGTAAATTGCAGAAACACCATTTCCCAAACCTGGAATCTGTGTTTCTCATCAGACTCCAGGTACCAGTTGCCAAAGTGTAACTCTATAGCGTGTGGGCTCAGACGCTCTGTTTTGGCAGCACACCCTAGGAAGCTCCCAGGGAATGACGTGCTGGCCATTCTGACCTGTCACCAGCAGATACATAGGACACAGACAAAATTCTTGTTTTCTCTAGATCCTTCGTGTAGCATTTCTCTTTTAGAGTCTAAATCTTTTACAAAAGCTTTGAATACTGTGAAAATGATTTTACATTCCATTTCATTTGTGTTGTTGTTTTTAAACTACATTGTACCAGAGGTTTTGATGTTATCGCCTATGTTAATAGTAAATCCTGTATGTGTTCATTTTATTTTCATGCTTTTCCTGCCATGTATCAATATTCACTTGACTAAAATCACTCAATTAATCAATGATAATGTGAGTTGTGACTTCTTTGCCCCCGATGACACCACTCACACTCTTCAACTGCACGCGTCCCCCCCTCCTGATTTTTTTCCAGCGATGTTTCCTGGTGTCGGTTTAACAGCTTTCCAGGGGCAGCTGGGCCTGGGTGGGCTGAGAAGTGCCTGCAGGCACCATGAGCTACCCTCACCCCCTCCCACCTTCACCATCTGCCCCCATGGATGACTTTGGGAGTGTTTCTCTTGGCCGCGTGTGTTTCAGCTCAGAAAGAAGGTTAAACACTTGCTCTACAAGAATGTATTTTTCAACTGCCCGAGTTTCTTTTTCTGGTTTCAGATGCTCTTTCCCTTCTGGCCAATTCAGTTTTAAAATTAACTACTAAAATTTGAAAGCTCTCTGGTGCCTGGAATCTCAGACCCACAGGAGACCTTCAAGGAGACCCTTTTGGTTTACAGATGGAGAAGCTAGGATGAGAGGTGGCTGGGATTTCCTAAAGAGTGGGGCTCCCAGGTCAGGGGTGTTACTGGAACTGGAACCCAGGTCTCCCAAGCCCTAGTCTTGTGGGAACAATGTCTTACCACCGAACTTCCCTTTGGACCCAGAGGGTGGGTGGCCTGTGCCAGGTCCATGCTGTTTCATATGAGGTTATGTGCTTGTTGCCTAAGGAATTGTTCAGTGTGACTTAATTCTGTAAGCAATTCCAGTGAAAGCTTCAGTTGATGTCATTCCTTGATTTAACAAGGCACTTCCCAACCTCAGACGCCTGGCAATTTTACCTAGAGGTGAGCAAATACTTCACCACACAAAACCACCCCAATGGACAGAGACACTCTTTTTCAGGCATGGTTTGGGGACTTGTAAAACATTCTATTAACACTGCACTCCAGGACGGAAAGATTTTCCCATTCTAGTCTATCTGACTGGTGAACCAGTGACACTGTAGCCCAGCCAAGGAAAAAATTGGCATTCCCTTTTAGTTCTCCTGTGGTTAATAAGAATGAAAATCTCTCAGGCTGGGCATGGCTGGCATTGTCACCCCACTGAAGCCCCACCGCCGTGACCCATGGTTTTCCATTGCTGTTTGACTTTAAAAAAAAAAAATCAAAAGGACAATGAAATGTGTACGAAGGCATCTTGGCTTCAGCTGTTGGAGTCATCCCGGAGTTTGGGGTGGCCAAGGGTCAGGACTGCTTGAGCCTTGTGACTAAGAGCCTGGCCATACCAAAACGGCAGCCTTGCCTTCAGAGCTCTGTGGTACTCCCACCTCTTGAAGAAATCGTACCGGTGCTCTCCTACTTAGAGGCAGAAAGCGATGAAGGGTCAGTCACCATGCTGTGCAACTTGGGCTGGTCTTCCCGCTGATGCTGCCTCCCCACAGTGAGTCCAGAAGTGCCAGCATTTCACCCTTGCTCCTGAGAAAGAAACCTGTATCGATCATCCAATAGCAACCCAAGGAAATGGGGAGAATCATTCTTAAATCTTAGTGTGTATCATGGAGGGGAACTTGCTAACGTGCAATTTCTGGCTTCTACCCTTCAGAAATTCAAGTTCAGAAGGTTTGCCATGGGGCCCTAGACTCTGAACTTGGAACTAGCACTCTAGGTTTTCCAGATGCCAGCAGTCCACTGGATCTTACTTTGCAAAACATTCTAGTAGGGCATAAGTGGCTTGGGGATGAGAGATTTTTTTGATATTTCCCTTTTGCCTGCCCACACACTTCATATTTCTGTAGTCCTTTTGGAAGTTTTGTGAGCTGTTCTTACTAGGTGTTAGTTAATAGAGGTAAATTAGATACACAAGGGAGGGACTGAGCCTAACCCTTTTATACTGGGTACCTCTGGCTTTCCAAGGAGTGCTTCTCAAACTTTAATAGGCACGTGAGCCGCCTGGATACCTGGTTGAAGTGCAGATTCCTATCCGGTAGGTCTGAGGTGGGGCTGGCTTTCTGCATTTCTGATGGGCCCCTGGTGAAAGGAGAGGCTAGCTCTGGCCAGGCCAGCTCACAGTGCACACCTGGAGTAGTGAGGCGCTGAGGGGGCGGGTGAGCAGGGCTGCTGGGGTTCAATGGTGTCCTTGCTCCCCACAAAAAGTCATCGCTGGGGTCCCCACATAGAGCCCATCTCCTAGATACTCAAAATATTGGCCGTGCTTTGGGTTGGAAAGAAAATCAAACTATGGAAGAGTCACAGAGAGCTTTGGCTGGGGCTTGTCCTCTCGACCCACCCAGTAGATTTCTCCCAACCAGCCTTGAGGGTTGGCTCTTTTTCCTCAGACTGCATTTATTTTGGAAACTCACAGATCCCTTCCTTTTTTTCTTCTTTGGCAAAGTTTTAGAATCTGGTCTCTGCCCTTTACCGAAGTCTCCCAGCCCCTGCCCTGGACCACCAGGGGTCCTTAGAGTTAACCAACTGGTGGTATTTACTTCGATGGTTAAAGTAATATCAGACTTTGACAACAGAATCGGGACTCTTCATGTTCCATTTGTTCACATCTGGCCGTTTCAGGCTCAGGTTATAGGGGAGAGGCCAAGGCAAGGTGGAGGGTGGGGAACTGAAGTATTTGGAGGAAAAAATCCCACCTCTTTGATAAATTGAGGACAGCCTGCCAAGCAAGGCTGATTTACTGGGGGAACAGGCGTTAGGAATTTCTGTCTGAGAAGGCTGAGGAAGGCTACCTTTTGTAGGCTTGGAGAAGATGGGTACCAGAACAAGCTCCAAATAGGAGCAGAAAGCTCCTGTGTCTTTATACATCTGTGGACTATTTAGATAAGAAGGGACTGTATTTAATCATGGAGGGAGTTGTTTGCTTAAATAAAGGGAGGGAAAGTTGAATGTGCGTGTTTAAGGAGAGAAAGAGGAGGTGGGAGGAAGGAGAAAGGATCCAGCAATTTTCCACAGCTGAAACCCCACCACGTGGTTTTAATTAGAATGACCTTCCTATCACCTGAGTGCCAGAATTGGTGGGAGGGAGCCGGAGTGAAGGGTTTGGAATTCTCACGGTTCTGTCCTTGGGGTTCAGCGAGGCTCTGCTGTGGGCAGCTGTGAGCTCCAAGGAAAGGTTCTTACTTCTGCCCTTCTTCCCTGGGGTACCTGCGTCCTGAGCTCTAGAGCCGTGCGCGTTTAGGAAGCCTTTCCATTGGCTAGCCAGGCAGGGTCCTGGGCTGGGGCTTCTTTGAGGTTCCACTGATGCCAAGACTTAGAGCAGCCCAAACCCAGAAATGCACGTGAGGTTTCCTTTCAAAACAAACAAAAAATAATTCAGAAGAAAAAAGGAGACCCTGCTGCGTAGAAATGCTTTGCCCACGACCCCGTCTCTGTTGCACTTTTCACTAATGCTCACTGGCCTCCACGGTCATGGTGTGGACCTGGGAATACACTGAGGGTGGGAGGTGGTTTAGGGGTCCCAGTGTCCATTTTTGCTGGCTAGTTCCCTGTAGAGTTTATGCAGATCTGGGTAATTCTGCCTCTTTGCCTAGAAGATTAAGCTCATAATCTGAAGGAATAAAGGCCTAACAGGCCCAAACCCAAGTGCCGATTTCACAATGTGGCCCAGGGACAGCCAGGGTGGGTTTCCCAGAATTAACTGGATTCCCCTGGGGTCACAGCACTGCCTTCCAAAGCTGGCAGCTGAGGCCATCAAGAATCTAAATTTGGCTACTGGTCTTGGTCAGTGACTCAGTGACTCTCAGCAGCAGTAAATCCCTCCAGTCTGGCAAATCAGGTCCTGCAGCCCCTGCAAAGGATGCAGAAGAAGGGGAGGGGGGAGAGGAGGCAGCTTGTAGTTGGCTAGAAAGAAAATAAGCACCAGCCTGCCAATGGCAATTAAGGTCAGCACGAAGCCTTCCTAGCTCTGCTCCTGACTCGCCAACCATCACGTGTAAACTCTGCATCCTCTCATAATTCTCTCAAGTTGCCTCCTTACTTCAGATGCCTCCTGTCTGTGGTGCAGGATTGACAGTTCTTATGACATGGAGGCTGGAGATGGGTGATGAAGGCATCCCACAATGAAGGCAAGGCAGGGACCGCTTAGATGAACACCGGGATCCACACTTGCATTGATTTCCACTCCACAGGCTGGAAAGAAAGAGCTCACCTTTAAAACCCCTGGAACTGTTTTGACTGCGCTGTGAATCTTGCCGATGAAAAAGGACCGCTGGTGTGTCCCGGTCAGTGTGGCTCCCAGCAAAACATTTGAATCCTAGACCCTCCTCATTCCCAGGCCACCTCTCATCCTGAGCTGGAAAGCACAGCTCTCCATGGGGGCACTGTTTTCTCCAGGCTGTTGTCAGCAAGCCTCAGACTGGACCTTCAACAGGTCCAGAGAAAATTCTCTCCTCTTTTCTGACTCACTATTTCCTCCCCGCCTAGTGGATGGAAATGTGTTTGTTCAGGAGAAGTGATTTCAACTGCAGGGGAAAGAGATCCAGCTTTCAATCAAGTCAAATGAAATTCATGTGTCTCGAAAGGCGCACACACAGGCGTGTGTGCACATACACACACCCAGTCACATACGTGCCCAGGGAGGGTCACGGCTCCACCCCAGGGGGCCTCTTTTTCCAAAGCACAGACTGCTCAGGGTCTGTATTTGTTGCTCTCGTTTTCATAATCACTGTTATGTGTTCAGATGATTGTGAGTGGCATTGGGCATGTTTGTTCTCATGTAATTGCTTGTTTCCTACTGAAATTTCCATGTCAGACCCTCTCATTGTTCTCATTATCGCTTGCCTCATATTCTGCCTGCCAGAGAAGGCCCATCACAGCGCCTTTGGTACGGTTGGTATCGATTATGGGGCCCGGTGCGGGTTCTCCTTGCAGGCAGGCCCTCAGGCAGCTGGGCTGTCAGGAGCTGGCCACAGGAATTCGGGGCTGTGAGCTGCAGCTCCAGCTTGACCAGCTGGGGTTCCTGGTTGCTGGGCCAAATATCAGGACAAGGGAGACTTGACAAGGGCCTGGCCTGCCTCCTAATTTTGGATTAGGCTAAACTCAGAGTGCATTTTGCACTCCCATCCCAAGTATTTCGGAGGAAATGTGACCCTTGTGTTTCTCATTCATGTGCACTCAGCTCACTCAAACGTTGATTTACAAAGGGCGAGTGATGTCCAAACAAACCTTTAGGGCTTCTATTCCAAGCCAGCCTTTTTTTTTTTTCTTTCTTATGACTTTTTGTGAGTAGGTAGGTGGGAAGAAGAAATCAAAGATTTTGCCTTTGAACTGAGGAGTTGCATTCCATCAGGAATAAAACTTGGATGGAGAGGACAGGAGTGTAGACCTTTGGAATCAATTGGGTTCTATATTGGACAAGTCATGTGCTTCCAGACCTAATCAGAACCACCTGGACTTCCTCATGGCCCAGTCACTTTCCAGGCAGCACGAAGCATTTGAACTTGACCTGTGCTGAAAACAAGCCAGAGTACATAAAAAGAAAGACCATCATCTGTTTACAGGAATAAACGTGTGTCTACAGAGAGTGCTTGGAATTCTGGGATAAACACCCCATATTGCCTCTTCTCTTTTTCACTTGAAATTCCAGTGACCACCTCCCATGAACACTAAGTTCCTCTTTCAAAAACCCAACCCTTCCAGGAACTTAAGGTGTATTTCCTTATGGGGCGCACATAAAACTTGTTTGGAATAGGGCAAAAGAACGATGACATACTATAAATTCAGCCACAAGTGCCTTCTTTGGTCACCAGACTCTTTTAGGAAGCCCTGGGCTTTTGCCCATTTATCATTTATTTCAGGAGAGAAACTAAAATATAATGTATCCCTGAACTTGCCAGGAGCACATTTCTTCCAGGGTGTGGATGTGCATGTATGTGGGTGTGACTGTACCTCAGTGTCAACATGTGTAGGTGTTGGCTTGGGTGTGTGTGTACTTGAGTTTGTGCTGATGTCTGTGTGTGATGCGTCTCCAAAATCAGGCCCTGCTTTTGCAAGTCCACCATACTCCGAGTACGTTGGAATGTTAAAGTGTTCAATTGTGTGGGACCAAGTCTGCCTTGTATTGATCACTCTGGTTCCCGGGATGCTTTAATCACTTCAGCCTGTTTGTAGACACCGTGAGATACAACACTAGTATTTAAACGTTATACATGATAGTGCCATATGCTAGTATCATGCTATATGCTACTAGATCTATATGTCACCCATTACCCCTGCCATTGCCCTCAGCATTGTGCCTTGCACATGGCTTGTACTCAAGCAACTTGTGTGGGATGGTTAAGAAAGAAGAGGGGTGGCTTGGAAACAACTGGACTTCCAAGTTGGGTCTATGTGGGGCCATCCAGGAGAAAAGAAAGTTACTCTAAAGGATGAAGAGATTGGGCAGCATGTCAACAGCTTTGCTGCCTCTGGCTGAGAGCCCCTTCCTCATCTCCTATTGGTGCTGTTGGGTTGAAGGTGTCTTCAATTAAACTGGCTTTGTTTTTTTCCATTATGAGAGAAAAACGGTGAATTTATACCAGTAGATTTGAATGTGTTAAAGGTTGGTCTGACTTCACAGACGGTGTCCATCAGCTGCTGACATACCAGGGCAATTAGGGAAAAGCTGGTTTTCCAGTATCTTTTTGGCATAGGACCCAGCAACTGACAGTGGATCAAAATGAGGGCTCATAAAGTACAGAGCCAGGACCCTGAGTGCCAAGTGCTTTCTTATAAGATGCTTTCAACTCTTATCTTTCTGAACAGTTTAATGTCTGCATTTGGCTCACCCCCTTGGGACTGTTTATTGACTTTTTAGAATGATCCTTTCTGGGGCAAGTAGTAAAGACCTGAGCTGGCCAGAAAATCTGGGACATTTTCTCCTAAAGAAGCAGTTCATTTTGGATCTTTTATGTGAAGTTAATTCTGAGGCAGGAAAAAAATACCCCCAGCATCAAAACAAAACCCAACCAGCAACAATAAAACAATGGAGCCAAAAACCAAAATCCTAAATTTAACATAAGTCTGCAAAGAAAGGATTTCTCATCACCTCACGCATAACCTCTGACACAGAAAGTATTAGAAAGAAAGGGTTGGCTTGATCCGGCCCATGCCTGTCCCCTTGGGGCTGGTCTGACCTACGGGGCACACACACTGCATTCGCTGGGCCGGGGTTTTATCTAGTTATTTTTCTATCACTTAAGGGCATCTTAAGAAGAGCCATAGAATTGCAGTTGGCTTAAAATACTGTTCCTTACAGGCAACATGAGAAAAAAGTAGATAAATTAGACTACTTCAAAATTGAAATCTTCTGTGCTTCAAGGAAAACAATCCACAGAGCTGAGACACCAGCCGTGGAATGGGAGACTTTGCAAATCAGGTATGTGATAAGGGATTAACATCCAGAATGTATAAAGAATCTCTACAACTTAAAAGCAAAACAACGAAGCAATTAAACATGGGCAAAGGACTTGAATAGATATTTATCCAAAGTAAATATAGCAATGGCCATGATGCACATGCAAAGATGCTCAGCGTCAATCATCATAAGAGAATGCAAATCAAAACTACAATGAGATACCATGTCTCACCCATTAGGATGGCTGTTATAAAAAAATAACCCCTCATATAATAATCTGCCCTCCCCCCCACCAAACTCAGAAAACAATAATTGTTGGCAAAAAGGTGGAGAAATTGAAACCCTTGTGCATTGTTGGTGGGAATATAAAATAGTACAGCTGCTATAGGAAACAATATGACAGTTTCTCCAAAATTAAAAATAGAGTTACCATATGATCCAGCAATTTCACTTCTAGGTATAACCTCAAAAAAACTGAAGGCAAGGTCTTGAAGAGCTATTTGTATACCCATGCCCCTACCAGTGTTATTCACAATAGGTGAAAGGTAGATGAGTGGATAAACAAAACATGAGAAAGTCGTAAAATGGAATATTATTCAGCCTTAAAAAAGAAGGAAATTCTGACACATGCGACAATGTGGATGAAACTTGAGGACATTATGTGAAGTGAAATAAGCCAGTCACAAGAAGACACGTACTGAATGATTATAGGAGGCACCTAGAGTAGTCAGATTCACAGGGACATGAAGAAGAGCGGTGCCTGCAGGGGCTGGGGGCGGGGGAGTGGAGAATCACCCAACGGTTGTGGAGGTTCAAGGTTGGAAGATGAAGAGAGAACTAGAGATCAGTTGCATAAACCACGCACTTAAAAATGGTCGACCTGGTAAATTTGGCTACATGGATCTACCCACAATTAAAAATATTGGTCCTTTTTTCCTGGGAATTTCTGGGACAAAAGAGGTTTTCCAAAGTTCAGGGATATGTGAGTTGGAAGCTATGTGTGCAGCAGACCCTTATTTCTGAATTACTTCTGTAGTTTCATGGCCTCCTAAACAGAAAAAACTTCATGGGGCATTTTCCATCTCCTACTCACCACACTGGGGAGCACAAGAGGAAAACAGCTACACCCAAATCAAAAGTGATGCAAACTGTTGCCGTGGCAAGATTTTCCAACTCCAGCAGGAGAGCTCTTCATCCCTCCCTACACACACACACACACATGCACGTACACACACTGTTCTAGCCGGCTCGTGGGCATCTTTCATGAGATAACACCGTTTCCCCATCTCACTGCTGGGCTGGCCTGGAGCCTGAAACTCACCCCCTTGGGCCTCCTAGGGATCCAGTTGTCTGGAGGAAGAGAAAGGGACTCTCTTCGGTCTCACTGAGGCACTCCCAGCTTCACCACCTGTGTGGCCCTGCTCCTTGCTGGCGTGAACACAGGAGGCTTGGGCCACGGGCCTCACGTTGGAGGGGACATGTATCCAACCAACACGTTCTGTCAACCAAAGAGGCTTTCCAAAACTGTTACCAAGAACATTACTTCTTTTCGTTTTATTTTTTAAATTGATTTTTTGGAAAGAGGGAGAGAAAGAGAGAGAGGGAGAAACAGATTGATTTGTTGTTACACTTATTTATGCATTACTGGTTGATTCTTGGATGGGACCCGACCGAGGATCAAATCCACAACCCTGTGTATCAGGGTGATGTTCAGGGCCAAGAACATTACTTCTTATTTGCCATTCCTTTTCCCCTGTATTTAAGATGCCCTATTTTCTCTTTTTCCTCCTTGCTCACTTTTTTTCTGCCTTTTTTCTTTTCCATTTTTAAAAAGGTATCTTTTTTCATTTCTCTTCCTTTGGTCCTTCTTATCCCCCACCTGCAATTTTTCCTGATCCCTCCTCATCTTCCTCTCTTCCTAGATTCCCCTTCATGGCCAGATACAATGCTTGGTGCAGGGACTATGTCTGAGGCGTGACATAGCTGGGCCTGGCTCAGGGATACTCTCGCAGGCTGGGCCATACTCAGGGAATCTGTCTCTGCCATAGAAGTTCAGGCAGCTCCCTCTGCACAGGCACAGCCAGACGGGAAACTGTCTCTCCTGCTCACATTCTCAGTCACCTCATCCAGACTGCCTGTGACTTACAGGGAGCCACGTCTGATTTATAGCCAGATGTCACAGGGGACCTGCAGGAATTACAGCCTTGGGGAGGAACGGGAGGGACGCCAGCTTGGTTCCTGTAGTTATGAAATGTACCACCCTGCTGCCATCCATCCTGGTGCTTCCTCAGATGCAGGAACAAAACAACCCGAATTGTTTTCCAGCTGGGTGGCACATTCCTTCCACAGCTCATCACCCAGTAATCAGGCTTGTGCCCGTGTGCACACTCGGGGATCTGAACAATAGTGGTTTCCCTTCACCCTTCACACGACGCTAACCTGTCTTCCAGCTGTCAAGTCTGCTCCTCCATCTTGGGACAACTGGCACTGGGGTCAGACACCCTGCTGGGGGGTAAGAGTCCTGAGCAAGATGAAAGAAAATGTCCTGCTTGACTGAGACAGGGGAGAGCTGGTTTCCTCATCTTCTTTTTTTTAAAAAGCCCTTTTATCATTGACTTGAGAGAGAGAGAGAAAGAGAGAGAGAGAGAGACACCAACCTATTGTTCCACATATCAGTGTACTCACCAGTTGATTCCTGTATATACCCCGACTGGGAATTGAACCTGCAACTTCTGGCGCATCGGGATGATATTACAACCAACTGAGCCACCCAGCCAGGGCTGGTGTCCTCATTTTCTGAAGAGCTGAGAGAGGTACAGAGCCCTTCAAAAGGGTCCACTTAGCAACTGACAATTTTTCTTAGTGCTGTTGGGATTTCCCTGGCAGGGATCCATCAGGGCAGGGCTCTCCTGGCACTCGAGGTGGGGGAACAGACAGACAGCTGTTTGTCTCTGCCCAGCCTGCTCCATCCAGACTGAAGGAGAAGGTGCTGCTGTTCTCAATCATTGATAAAAGTCAACTTTATTGGGCAGCCACTGTGCCAGCTATTATGAAGTTTGCAAAAAAAAAAAGAAGCAGAAATTGCTCTGGCCAGTGTGGCTCTGTTCCTTGTCAGGGCACATGCCCAGGTTGTGGGTTCAGTCCCCGAATGGGGCATGTACGGGAAGCAACTGATTGATGGTTCTTTCACACATTGATGTCCTCTCCCTCTCTGTCTCCCTTTCTTTCCCTCTCTAAAGTCAATGGGCATGTCCTCAGATAAGAATACATAAAAAAGCAGAAATAAAGAAATAAAATCCAAGTATTTTATCATCTCATGGGGAAGGTAAGACATGGACCTCGATGACCACGGTGCTGGGTGGGAGGCCAGAGGTGTGCAGTAAGAGAAGTAGGGAGGAGCTCCCCCGAGAGGTCCCAGGGCAGTGCCATCCAGGAGGGTCAAAACCCTGGGGCAGGTGGCACTGCAGTTGTGCCTCAGAGAATAGTTAGGACTAGATACGCCAAGTCAGGAAGAGGGCATCCTGGGCAGAGGGCAGAGCAGGACACTGAGTAAGGAGCTGATGCTGGGGACCCATTGCATGTTGATGCTCGGGTGGCTGGCCGAATCAGAATCTGCTTCAAGGAGCCTGGGAGCCAGCAGGGAGAGATGAAAGGCACTGCCTGGGTCTCAAATGCCTGTGGGTTTTAACCTCTGGCTACTTCGAAAGTGAAGTGGCTGCCACTAATTGTCCCCGGCTAGTGCTCCTCACAGCATGACCCACAGACTGGCTGTCACTGGTACACAGTGAAACAGGGGCGGAACTCGCAATTTAATGGAGTAATTTTGTCTGTCAAATCTAATAATGCAAACTTTGAGCTTGTTGCATGCTTTGCTTTTATTCAGTTTTTTCTAACAACTCACTTTCATCGTATTTTACAAAATACAGCTTTGTGACACAGGAAAGAAAAAACAACAACTTGTCTTTCACGATAGATTGTTTCAGCAGCACCCTAGCTTGCCATTCTTTCTGGAACAGGCCCCGTTCTCCCTCAGTGACAAGCGCTCAAGCCTCTGACGGTTTGCTGAGGTCCAAGGTCTGAGGCCTGATCTGTTTCTTCTCCACGTGGACCACAGGGAGCACATGCCATGTCCACACAGCTGTGTCAGAGTGCCATGTGGAGGGGTGCAGATGCAGCTCTCAGGTGTCCCTGAGAGCAGGGGCTGACATTTAGGACCCCACCCACGGGTGGGCGCTCATGGGTGGTGAGGTGGATCTGGACTGAAGTCTTGCCGCTGGTCCCCAAGTAAGGCCACCAGGATGGACTCAGGAGAGGCCCAGCAGCAGCCTGCTCTTTGTCCAAACCTCAGGGGTCCCATCTCTTTCCTAGAAACCGTTTTCACATGTTTAACATTTGTAGCTGGTTTACTGGAGAAACTGGACTTGGCCTGAAGAAATGGAACAGTGTTCTGTGTTCCACTTACTGCCCTCCCCTCCTGCTCCATTGAGTCCCTGCCCTGGGGACGCATCTGGGTTCCTGAGCTTTCTGGTCCCTTGTAGGTACTAAGGACTGGTCTCTTTTTCATGGACCAAATAGTCCAGACTAATCTCAACATTTTTAAGTGTGTATTTGAGTTACTCGTCCCCCACCCCAAGGCCTCAGAAACCTGCCGTGGAGAAGGGACAGGTGCTCTTTTCCTCTCCTGTCCTGCCTCCTCCCCTGTTTCTCTTGGTTGCTGGGAAGTGGAGGGGGGACAGCGTAGCCCAAAATGAGAGAAGTCCTTATCTTTGGCTAATATGGAGTAGCCTGGAGTAGATGTCCTCTACTTTGGCTGATGCCCAAAGCTGGGCTCTTTTTCTCATGGGGACTTTTCTAATCCTAGGGGGTGCTCTCATGAGTGTAACCCTTAGATGGGTGCAGCCCAGCCACCATTTCTGGCCCAGGACCACAACCTATCCCCGTGGCCCTGCCCACCGGGTCCTGGAAGGCCGCTCCCAGAGCAGCCCTCTCATCGGGCTGCCTTTCCTAGTAACTACCCACCCTCTGGCCTCAGAGGTCTCCTGGTGAGAGTTGGACACCTGACCCTGGGAACACCTAACTCCAGGGGCCACTTTTTATGCTCCCCTAGGAACTTTCCTCCTGACCTCTGCTTAGTCCCAGTGCTCTTTGCTTGAGGTGGGAGGGAGAGGAGCGCACCCATATCTACTCTTGCCTAGGTGCCACCCCCTTCCAAGAAACGCATTCTTACCAACCCTCTCTTTCCATATTTTCTCTTACTCGTTTAAACTGAAGCAAGGTGATTAGTCCTGGCAAGAGGCAGAAAACACATTATTTTAGTAGAGAGGATATAATATAAATAATGAGTAATAATATAACTCTTCAATTGTGTTGGAGAACTGAAAAGGCAAAACCAACTACTAAGGTATTATAGAAATTGTAACTCTATTAAGTAGTGACTCCCCATTCAGGGAATGTAGGGAAGAGATAGGGACTATGAACATTTCGAAAGCCTTCCCTGTGGCAAGTGGTAAAAAGGTGTAGAATGGCCTTCCAGCCATAAATGGCTAGAAAACTGGGTGAAATAGAGGAAACAGCTACTGTCAGACACTGGGTAGCAGGCAGCTCGGGATGGTGATCTCAAGAAGGAGAATGACAGAGGTAAGCTCTCCAATGGCCCTGGCTCTCTGCTGGGGGTTAATTTCTGAACCACAGTATGGGGGGAGGGAACCCAGATTGAACTCATTCTGTTGACTTCAGGAAACAGAGGTTGGGGTTCAGAGTGGATGAGATAGCTGGAATGCGTGAGGTAGGAAACCAGAGATGAGAGAGACAGGGAAGGGACTCTGGAGATGTGCCTGGGGGTCTTGAGTCTCTAGATGAGCAGGATGACTTTCTAAGAGGCTGGGGGAAGGACAATAGCTAAGGAAGGAAGAGTTGCTGAGGAGCTGCTGGCTGAAATGTTCCCGGAGCTCACAGAGGACTGGGGATCACTCACTCTTCCAGATGAGATGGAGAAAGCTTGTTCAATACCACAAAGGCCCAAGAAGGGACATACCTTAATAGTAGGACTTGGTGAATCTAGAAAGGCTTCTCTAGACCTGTGTAAAAAGAGGTGTTGTGAAAGTCCAAGAGATTAAACTGATAGGCAAATAACTTACCTGACTGGCAGATTAAAGTCCGACACCCTTTAAAGAAATGTAACAAATTCCAGCATTCAGGAAGCTAAAATTTACAAAATCACAGATTTGCAGAGAAGCAGGAAAATGGGAACCATAACTCGGACACTAAAAATTATTGAAAAGAAATAAACTCAGAAACAGACATGATGGAACTAGCATAAAAGTACTTTAATTTTCCCTGCCTCACCCCCACGAGTGTGGCTGAACTTAGTAACCCACTACCGAAGAATAGAGTACAGAATGAGAAAATAGGTACTTTACAACAAGAGGCCTGGCAGACATCACCCTTATCAAGTGATCAAGGCTTATATCACCAGTGATATGTTAATAGCATTGATCTTCTAATATGATATCCTGAACAGGGCACTTCACCTCTCCCAAAAAATTATTCCTCCAGTACTCTTCTAAACTTCATGAAAATGAAGGAAGACTGAGAAACAGTCACAGTCCAGAGCAGACTAAGATGTGGTGATGACGAAAGGCCATGTGGTATAGCCTGCATTAGATTCGGGAATTGAGAAGGACACTAGCGGAAAAACTGGCGCAATCCAAGTCAAGTCTGGAGTTCAGTTCACAGTGATGTGCCCACGTCAATCTCTTAGTTTTGACAAACGGGCCGTAGTTACATAAGATGGTGATATCGGGGAAACAGGGGTTGGGTGTATAGGAACTCTTGGTATCTTTGCAACTTTTCCGTAAATTTAAAACTGTTCCAAAATAAAAAGTTAATTTAAATAAAACAGCTATTACACATATGTTCAATTTATGCTTAAAGGTCTAGTAGAAATTATGAAGACGATGAGGAGAATGGAAACCAGAAAAAAAAACTGACTAAAAATTCTAGAGTCGAAGAATGCTTATCTGAAATGACCAATTCACTGCATGATAGTGCAGCGGATTACATGGTGCAGAAGGGGTGACCAGTGGCCTCAAAGAGCCAGCAACAGAAACAATCTAAGTGAAGCACAAAGAGAAAAATGGGTGAAAAATTTGAACAGAGTTTCAGTGACAGGTAGAACAATAAATATCAAGTGGTCAATAGATACATAACTGGAGTTCCAGAAAGGGGTGGCAGACCTTATTTGAAAACGGGGTCATTGCTAGGATAATTAGCTAAGAGGAGGTCATCCTGGAGTAGTATAGGCCCCTTATCCAGTATGGCTGGTGTCCTACAAAAAGAATACCATGGAAAGAGACAGACATGCACACGGCTGAGAACTGAATGTGCAGGTGGAGATGGAGGTGATGCATTAACAAGCCAGGAAACCTCAAAGATTCCCAGCAACCCATGAGAAGCCAGGAGAGAGGCCTGGAACTGATTCTCTCCACTGCCCTCAGAAGGAACCAGCCCTGCCCACACCTTGATCTTGGACTTTCAGCCTCCAGAGCTGCAAGGCAGTCTCTTGTTCTAAGCCACCCAGCCTGCGGTACTTTGTTACAGCAGCCCAAGCAAACTAATAATACAATGGTGGCAGCTGGAGCGGTCCCAAGAGACCTAAGCATGTCTTCGTGCCAGTGAAGAATTGAAGTCCTGAGAGGTGAAGTGGTTGTACAAGGTCACCCAGCCAGTTAGTGGCAGAGCAGAGACTTAAATCCCGTTCACTGACCTGCTAACAGATCTGTTCACCAGACTTGACGCTCAGTCCACTGAAGGACTCAGCAGCTTTGGGAGCATTTTTCTAACAGCCCTTCCCGGAGAGTCCTCCCAGTGCGAGAAATTTATCGTCCTTGAGTGATTGTTTTGAGTTTGAAAAGTTATGGCTGCGGCCTGCTGCTGGGGGCTGAGCCAGCGGCGGACCAGGGCCTTGGGAATTAACGGTGTTTAAGGAGGAGGCTCAGGTACTTGAGTTGAGTGAGAGGCAAGTGCACATCGTAACTCTCACGTTCATTCTTGTCCAAGCTGGGGCGCCTCTTATCTCTGTCGAGAGCCCCTCGAACCATAGCCTTCAGGGGCTGTAGATCATGCCCCGGCTCAGTTGCTAGCATGACAAGTGACCTAGTGCAGATTTCGGCACACTGACTCAGAAAACATTTGCTGAACAAACTGCTGAATGAGTGGTTGTCACGACGAATTTGTGAGCTCCTGGGGGGCAAGGACCACGCCGTACCTTGCTTTCGAAGCTTGCTCTGCTGCAGGGCTAGACCTAGAGCAGGAGCCCATACTTTCTTGTCCTGTGTTCCCTGTTTCTGTCAGAACACCTTGTCCTTCAGGTTCCCCCAGAGGCAAAACCCCATTTTTGTACTTGACGCAATGCCTCTTCTTGCCCTCTCGGAGGATTTTGTGCTTTTAACCGGCCTACGTGTTCTACCTGGGGGACCTCTTCTTCACTCTCCCCACCCCCAAAATTTGATGTTTATCATTCTTGTATTATTTTACACACACACACACACACACTCATTAGCTGTCACGTGGACTACTGTGAAACAGGCTCATCTTCCTCTTGTTGCCTAGAAAGCAACAAGAACACAAATGACAGCAGGGGCTTTTGTGTGGTCCCTGATAGATTCCAAGTGCCTGTACCAGTGCCTGACACATTCAGCCACTTGATAAATACTGAATGAATAAACCTTCCCCCCATTACTCCTGTAAGATTTATCTGCTGCACTGCTTCTCTCTGATCAAGTAACTTACGGTCTAAAACTTTCAACTATTCCCTACAAATAAAATGTATTTTTCTGTGTAGTTGGGCCCCATATTGGGTGACTTCTGTTTGAAGTTGGCGTTTATTATTCTCATACTATTTAATATACATACATACCCAGACACACATGTGTAGACGGTTTCTACATATTATATATCCCTAAGCATGACAACAATTTTATTTAAATGGCATCACGTATATACTCTTCACAAAAAAACAAGGAAACAAGGCACTGGAAACAGGAGTAGCTTTTCCAAGTTTCCACAGCAAAGAAATGGAAGAGCTAGAATTTAAACTTGACCTCCTAATGCTTGGATCTCTGAGGGGAAGTGTGGTCCAATGGCTTAGGGCATGCTTTCTCGAGTCAGACTGCAAATTTGAGCTTCAAAACACGCACCTATCCAATGACCCAGCAATTCCATCCCCACGTGAAATGAAATCCCATGTCTAAACAAATACTACTGCAAGAATATTCCTGTCAGCCTATTTCATAATAATAGCCCCAACTGGCCCAAGTGCCCATAAACAGGACAATGGATAAACACACTACAGTATATTCACACAGCAAAATGCCACTTAGAAATAAAAAGAATGAACTACTTATAACCCAGCAATACAGTTAAATCTCAGACATTTTATAGTTAGTGATGAAAGGAATCACAAGAAAGTACTCACTCTATGATTCCACTTTTGTAAAATCTCAAAATAGTCAAATATAGTGCAGAGTGAAAGATCAGAGAGTGGTGGGAATATTCTGTGTCTTGTCTTGGATGGCAGCTACAAGAGTGTATACCACGCCCAAACTTATCAAACTGGATGCTAAGACATGTGGATTTTGTTGTGTGCTAATTGTACTTTAATTGAAAATAAAATCTTGGCTTTACCACTTACTGGCTGTGTGATCTGGCCTTTGAGTTACTTTATCTCTGAAGCTTGAGCTTTCTCATTCATAAAGTAAAAAACACTGACAGCTTTTCAATGTTTATATGTTTTGACTTTATACATCTTCTTAATTATCTGAAAGAAAATATAGGAGAACCTTAAACTGATCTTGGGATGGGCAGAGTGATATAAGCAGACAGTCCTGGGAAAAGTCCCAGAGAAAACCGTTGTTAGACTTAACTGCACAGACAAAACAAAGCAGAAAACAAAACCAAATTGCCTGTATTTAAAAAGAAGCCCTCTATAATAAAACTATAAATTAAATTTAAAAGGCAAAAATATTTGCAATGAATATGACAAAGAACAAATAGCCTTAATTATATCCAGTCAAGAAAAAGATACTAATTTTTTGGGTTAGACAATAACCAAAGAAAATGGACAAGCAATTCATAGAGGAAATCCAAATGGCTAACAAACCTAAGAACTGGTCAATAGAACTATTAATTAAAGAAATATGAATCAAAATGAGATGCCGTTTCCTTTCATTAACGTGAAAAACATTGAAAAGTACTGATCTGTTTTTGCAGTGCATTTGAGCAGCTACATTGCTGATAGGACTACAAGTTAGTGCCTTTCTGGAAACAATTTGGGGGTAAGAATTTTCTTAAAAATGTTTTTGTCATTTGTCACAGTTATCCCACATTTAAGTATCTCCTAAAGAAAATAATCAGAGATGTGATCAAAGACTTCTATGTATGGATGTTCATCACAGTCCTGTGTATAACAGTACAAATTGAAAACAACTTGAATATATAAAAATATTATTCGGCTCTAAATATGGTGTTTTGAAATAGTACTTAATGCAATAAAAATAAAACATTTTGGTTAAAAATATTTTAATTAAATATTAATAAAACACACAGTAATGAAACACATGCCATATGATTCACCTTGTTAAAAATAGTTTATATACCCACAGAAAAAACCTAAAAAGGAATACACCAAAATGCTAGCAGTAGTTATCTTGGGGGAGGAGACAGACCTTGGAGGCAACTATTTTCTTCTTAAGCTTCTCAGTATATTTATACCTCCAACTTTTCTACAATAAGCATAAGTTACTCTTTTTACTTGTTTATTTTTAATGGAAGAGTGTCATTATTACTTTTATAAAGAAAGAACAAGCCTTTTTTTTTTTTTCTTCACCAGATTTGGAGGCATAATCCTGGCCAGGAGAGGCTCTAAGGAGCTGGGCCAGTGGTGGGTGGCCACGTGGTCCTTCCCTGGTGAGCTTGGCCGGATGCAGTTGGACTCACTGGTCACAGATACAGTCACCAAGTCAGAGGTGGGTCCTGGGGGAAGCATGACACTAACCCCGGACCCAGAGGTTCCACAGGCTGGCTGTGCTGAGCAGAAGCTTGTGGCTTCCCTCGTGTGGCTAACACCCCCATACCTCTGACTTGGGACAGCTATTCCTCAAACACAGACATCAGTTATGGATGGGGAGAGAATGGGCACAGGGGTCCATGTAAACCTATTCCCACTGGGAATGTAGCTAACTCACAGTGAGCCCACCTGCCCTGTGGTGAGGGAGGAGTGGTACCCCTTCTTTCACACAAAGAGTGGGCTCCAACTAGCCCCACCGCTTCCTAGGTTTGTATTATATCCAACTCTGGACTTGAACTCACCCATCCCTTGTTGCAGCTGCTGCTGTATACAGACTCCACTGATCCCATACGGTCAACTTGACAGTGCCTGGCCTCATGCCTTTGGCTCTGGGGCTCCCCTGGGGCCCTGCTCAGCAGTCGTCATATACATGCTCCTGCTCCCAGATGGATGGTCATGAGTGACACTTTATGAAGCTTCTCTCAGCACAGTCTGATGGGGTCACACAACCAGCTGTGTTCAGTGATATTTGGTGATGGTCATACCCCCTCTTTCTCCTCACTCCCCTACACTCTGACTCTGCTCTCTGGGGAATACAGGCTAAGATATATAGTCTTAGAGAGATAACTTTTCTGAACCCTGTGATCTTGAAACTGGGGATGACGTAATGGTACACAACGTGTATGTTGTTGAATGAATGAGCCAGGAGACATAAGGTGGCACGGCAGTGCTTGACACTTGGTAAGTGGTCAGCAAGGGTGAGCCATTACTGCCCACTGAGTGTTCGCAGGCAGATGTGACGTTACCTCTGTAAAGATCTCTCTTTACCTTTACGACAACTTTGCAAGATTTATATTACTTATTATTCCCTCGTTTTTTTTATTGAGGAAGTGGGTTCTTAAAGAATTGCTTAGTGTTGCAGAGCCAGTACCAGGCAGAGCCACAGCCTTGCCCATGACCTCTGCTGCACGTGACCGCGCACTGGCCTCCGCACTGCCCTGCTTCTCGGGCTCCTGTCCCATTCAGGTCTCCCGGTTCTTCATTTTGGTCCTATTGCTTGTCAGTTGCTCTGGGGAATCACGCCAGTATCCTGAGTATTCAGTTTCATGCATAAACTGAAAGAAATGTCTAACCTGTTTCACAGGGGTGTCATTGTTTGGGTCAAATTAAGTACAAAGGATTTTAGAAAGAAAGCATTTGTGAACTGTTATTTCAGTCATCAGCTAACAGCTTAGAGACTGTATCAGTTCATTGTAACTGCTTTGACAGAGAAACCTACAATCTTATTAGTTGCACATAATAAAGGGTTATTTCTGCTTCATGTAGAGTCCTACTGGTGGGGACTGGGCTCTACTCCATATAGCCTTCCAGGGACATGGGCTGATAAAGGCTCTGGACATGTGGTTTCCAAAGTTGCCCTGGGTGCCAGCATCCTGCCAGGATATAGGAGAAGAGAATATGGGGAAAGCACTTGTGTTTCTTGTCCATTTTAGTCTGTAAGTGATCCCACCAGTTTCACTCACTCCATTGGTGAGAACTAATCACAAAGGGGTCTGGGAACTGCAGTCCAGGCTGGGTTGTGCTTGCCCGCAGGAAGTGTGCACTGGGGAACAGGAGTGCAGACCTTCAGTGGACACTTAGCATCTCTGCCCAGGAGACCCCATGGTTCAGCATCCTTCTTTTATTTGAAGATGCAGACTAAGCCAAGAATGATGCCATTGACTCAGAATCACAAACTTAATTAACGACGGAGTAAGATCTTGAGCATGGGTCTTCTGACTCATGACAAGTGTAACTAATGTTATCATCATCTTTGTCATTATTATGAGTAAGTAACTCATGGCATCTTTTCTTGTTCACAGAGCTCTGGGAAAACAAGGTTGGGGGTGACTGTCTTCTCTGGGTTGTCTGTGATATTGGCCAAGCTTGGCTGACATAACTAGATGAATTGAGGTTGACAGGATCTGTCCCTAGTGTCATGTTGAGTGAAAGCCCTCTAGGCTTTCTTCTTCTGTGTATAGTTGTTCTACTTTTATGATGTTTTAAAAAGGGCAGCCTCTTCCGAAAACGGATGCAGGTGGGATGCTGCAGGAATGTCCCCTGCCCCCCATGAAGGCAAGCTGACCTGCTCCCCACCTGTACCTCCACTCATTCCTTCCCTCTTTCCTCATGTCCCTGGCTCTGCTGGGGACTCTCATGACCCCACTGACGAGAATCACTGGGGAGGATTTTCTGGCTCATTCATCTTTACTTCTTCTCTTCCCATCTGCGTTCCTGAGGGAAAATTAAATAAAACAACTTCTCTTTCTTTGGAGAGCTGAGCAACGTGTCACATCGCCTTGCCTTTGGCAGGAACGGTATCAGTGTAGGAGAGGAACGTTGCCTTTCTTGGACTGAGGGGCAGCTCTGATTGTTGCTCAGACACACTATGTGGGAAGACAATTTAACTGGTGCTTAATAAACACAATTTTGGGGCAGATAGTACATTTAAAAGAAGAAGTCTGCAGGAGTGAGTATTAATCAGAGGGTCATGGGGGTGGACGTGGCTATAAACTGTAACCATCTCAAACCCTTCAGCAGCGGCGATGTCGTGCAGGCCAGGCCCAGTTGAGAGCTGCAGGCTAGACCATGGCTAAGACAGCCTGCCAGAGTGCTGTAAGGTCGGCAGGTCAAGCATCGTATCAGCCAAGGTCCAGCCAGAGAGCAGAACCACTGGAACGTATAATAAGAGATTTATTACAGGGACTTAATTGCACACAATTGCGGGAGTTGGTCTAAGGTCTTATGAGAGGTTGTTGTTTTCTTGTCTGGTGCTGGGACCCAAAGTCAGTAGGCAGGCCTCTGGGGGGAAAAGATGAACATGAAATGGGAGAAATGAGAAGAAACTGGAACTCACACTGGTGATCCAGAAGCCACGAGAATAAACTAGAACCTGCGTTAATTCTTGTCACCTCTAAGCCTCCAGCTTTGGGGATGTGTGTGATGGCAGGAGAAGCTGTCACGAAGCTAAACACACCTGGCCCTGGAGCCACGTAAACTGAAGGGAGAGATCCAGCAGAAGATGCAGTTGCTGCGTTCTCAAGGTGAGCCAGCTGATGAGTGACGTGTGTGTGAGGGGCAGCGGAGCCTGGTCCCCTGCACCCACTTTCTGGGCGTAAATGGTGTGTGGCTTCAGCTTCACTTTATCTTCCAGATCTCACACAGCATGTGTCAATGGCCAATGCTGCCCCAGAACTTCTGGGAAACTTACCTTTGTAAACTTCTAATCTGCATGTGTCACTTTTAACGGATTTAATTTCTTAACAAAGACAATAGCAAAATCATGCAGCTATCCTTTGTACAACTGAAAACACTCTAATTCTCTCCCTAAAAGAAGGTACAAAGTCCCTCTATCTGTGGGTGAGGTTTTTTCTACTTGTAGCTGAGTTACATTCTCCTATTAGTATCCTGTACCTTAAATACTGAGATATAAAGTTAACTACCATGAACACAACCTAAATGGTAGACAGTTGGAGGAAGAGTGTAAGAAAGAAAAAAAAATCAGTTACTATGTTCAGAAATATATTCTTATTAAAATAAGAAAAATATTCATAACTATTCCTGCTCTCATGTTTTGATTGTTTACTTGGTGGTAGCCATAATTCATAAGTGTGTTCTTGCATTTCTCAATCCGTATTTATTTCTTTTGTTCTTTACGAGCAACTTGGCTGGTCATAGTTTCCTCCCTAGTAGGGTAACCAAACCCTTCATTCCTGAAGTGTCTGGGCCACTAACAGTATTGTCTGTAGTTTTCCATGACTTAATTCTCTCATAATTATAATTCCATTATAATTAATTCTATTAACTTAATCACATGGTCTGGGAGTACTAAAGGTACCCTGTTATTGGTTGAATTGTGTCTTCCAAAAAGCTATGTAGAATTTCTAACCTCCAGTCCTTATGAATGTGACTTTATTTGGAAATGGGTCTTTCTAGATGTTACCAAATTAAGATGAAGTCGTTAGGCTGAGCGCTAATCCAACACGACTAGTGTCCTTATAAGGAGAGGGAACTTTGGACTTGGACACACACAGAGAGAACAGACACCGTGTGAAGACAACATACAGAAGGAAGACAGCAAGGTGATGTGGAGATAGAGATTGGAGCCATGACATCACAAGCCAAGGAGTGCCTGAAGCTGCAGGAATTGGAAGACACAAGGGAAGCTGCTCCCCTGAAGGATTCAGAGGGAATCCTGATTTTAGACTCCAGAACTGTGAGAAAGTAAATTTTAGTTGTTTTAAGCCACTCAGACTGTGGTTCTTTGTTACAGCAGCCCTAGAAAACTACTATGCACCCTAAGGAGCCCCTGCATTCCATTGCAGTCTTGCTAGCCCCTGCTGTGTAGGGACAGTCTAATTTCCCATCGGTAATCAGGCCCAGCAAGTAGAGTCGCTCCGGTCTGCTGACTTACTGGAACAAGGAACTCAAAGGGTCCAGGGGGCAGTGTCAACCTCCATGTTAATGGAACCGTTGCTTTGACCCCTGCTGAAAGCATTCTTCCCATGACCACTAGACAAGGAAAGCCCAAAGTTGCAGGGTCAGAAAGCACATTATTTCATTACTGACTCAGTAGGAATGACAGAGAGAGGATCCACTTTCACTTCCATTCCTTGGTTTCTGGACCTGTGACTCCTGACAATGGGAGAAACAGCATCATCTATCTATTCAGGGCATGCTTTTCATTTTGGAGCACGTTACTCCCATTCTGCAAGGCATCAATCGCCCTCCCACTGGTGCTATAACTGAGTCTCCAAAGGCCATTCCACCATTATAGTGGGCCAGCTGCTTCCAGGTCGGGGAACAGGGTGAGACCAGTGAATTTCATCGGCCCATTGCCGTGCTTCATTTGCTATAAGACAAACTTGGTGAAAAGTACGATGCTGAGTGGCATACCAAGTGAAAAAGGCAAAGTCTTCTTTCATTTTGGATTCCACTTAAAACTGGCAGCTTTTTGGGTTCCTCAGTAAATACATGAATAGTACCCAAATGAGGTATATGTTGCTTTAAATACAAAGAATTCACTAAGTGTACTGAGCCTTTCTTGGTGGCAGGAAGGGCCAGATTCTGCAACTTGCCCTTCAATTTGGAAGCGATATTTCAACAAGCTCTAGACCACTGGAGTCTAAGAAGTTCCACCAAAGTAGAAGACCTCTGAGTTTTTGTGGGAAATTTATTTCCTACACTCTGGCATTCATGTGTCTTATCGATGTGTGCGGTGTGTGGCTACCTCCTCTTCACAATTTGCATAATATCATCAATATAGTGGATCAGCATGATATCTTGCGAGGTCCCTAGGACACAGTGATGATGACACAGGGCTGGAGGGTTGGTTAGCCCTGAGATACAGGGCAGTGAAGGTGTATCACTGGTCCTGCAGGCTGAAAGCCAACTGCTTCCTAGGAACAGGTCTTGAAGTGGGCTGAATACTCTCTTCACACCTCCTATTAAATTCATGCTTACCACAATCTCAGAATGTGACCTTTTTCGGGAATAGAGTCTTTGCAGATAGATTAAGATGAGTCGGACCTTAAATTCAATGACTGGTGTCTTTACAAGAAAAGAAGAGCAGACACACAAGGAAAACGAACATGTGAAGGTAGAGGTAGAGATTGTAGTGATACATCTACAAGCCAAGGAACCCCAAGAATTGCTAGCAAACAAGGAGCTAGAGTTTGGATGTCTAGATTCCAGAATGTGAAAGAGCAAATATCTGCTGATTTAAGCCACCCAATTTTGGTATTCTGTTATAGCAGCCCTAGGAAACAAGGACAGGAAAACATAAAAAATGATTTACCAGGTTAATAGCTATATACACATTCTACTGGATTTACTGATTTCCTCCACCAATTAGAAAACATCAGGAACAACAGCTGTAACTGGAGTCACCATGTAGTTAAATTTATGATAATCCACTGTCATTCCCGTCTTTATTCTGCACAGGTCAAGTGGGTGAATTAAAAGGGATGTGGTAGGAATGGCCACCCTTACGCCTTCAAGGTATTATGTGTGGTATTAATCTCTTTGGCCCTCTAAAAATTGGTATTGCCTTTGGTTTTGGTTTCATATTTTAGCAGATAGAAACAGTTGTGGTGACTTCTACTTGCCTTTTGCTATCATAATAGCTCTCACTCCATGAGTGAGGGAGAAACCCTGCCAGTTGGCAGAACGAGGAATAACTATGGAGTGGGTTTGGGGTTTGAGGACCCACTGTGAGAGGGGCATGAGCCCAAACTCCTTCGGTTTCCCAATTGCCATACGCCTCTACACTGACTAGCATACCATTGTGGTGCTTTGAGAGTCTAGGAATTAGTGTCAGTTCAAAATCACACTGTCTAGTAATGTCCTCACATTCTGATTATTTCCCTTGTTCTGAAGCAGTCTCTCGGGCCAATGGCTGCAGGTGCTTGGATGAGACCAGGAGGGAGATACACAATGCAAATTTTTGGTGTATAGCAGGTTCTTCCTCAAGAAGACCTGCTGTGCTCCTCATTCAAGGGACTATGGGACTGTGAGCTGACTAACAGGACACGAGTTCAGTGGTCACGACTCTGTTGTGACTAAGTCAGAACTAGAGCTTTTTAGCTTACGTAAGTCAAAGAAGACTCGAGGACAATGCCCATCTTGATCAGTTCTAAAGACCCCAAAGAGCTCCTCTGTCCCTCACAGTGCCTGTGCCGGTCTCCTTTCTCTGCAATATGCCAAGGAAATCTTGGTGTTTTATCCACATTTATTGTGGGCTACTTTTTGGTTCAGATTTTCTGCCGACCAAACAAGTAAACTGTTAAAGCCATCACCAGCTCCTTAAGCGAACACGTTGAGTCTGAAATCTCTGCTTAGTGTCTCACATCGTAGCTTGGCTTAATGCAACTTTATTTTCTTTCCAGTTTGATCCCACCCCATGAGGAGCCATTGCACATGTTCCCCAGGTTTTTGTCCATATAAACAGGCAAAATTATGCCATTCTTTTGGTGTACATCATGCTTCCTCATGGCTCACACTTTGTACCTTACCCTCTGGGGCCTGTGGGCTGGAGTCTGGCTGTGAGTCTAGGGGCGCTGAGAGATGGTGCAAGTGGGCTGGGGAGGTGTAACTCCCTGCACGGCAGCTGCCTCAGGTGAAGTCATTGTAGGTTCTCTGGCCAAGGGGAGCCTAACCTCCTCATGGATGGGTAGAAATACTGGCCGGGAGTTGGCAGAATGGAGGGGTTAGAGTCTACCCATATGTCTCTGTCCCAATTTACAGGGTCCTACTCCTTCAAAATCAGCACAGACACTCCGTGAGGCTGACAAGTCAATCTGTGTTACAGTTTAGCTTCCTGAAGAACTAGACTTGGGGTTTAGTGTTGGTTTTTAGAAGTTCCAACCAGTGGACCCAGGAGATAGGTTTATTTTAGGGCCATAGCTGAAGCTTTCCAATCCCTTATATGAATATTGGGCTGGAAATTTAAAGCCCCTATCTCATTATTCCCCTCCCCTGCCCCCTCCCCATCTGCTCCTGTGCACTTGCAATTACCCAGTCCTACTAATTTCTCAGTTGCACTAAAATTTTCATTGGCAGCCGATTCTTGGTTACTAAAAGCCTCGCCTTCTATGGTCACTTGATTACAAGTGCCTGGAGGTGATAATTTAGGTAACTATTTTGCCATGGAATACCATCCACTACCAGCCCCCATTTGCCCCTGGAAACAGGGTCATTAATGCCTTCTAATCCAGTCAGATCAGAAAGCCAATACCAGGCCCAATTCAGAGAACCCATTTTTAAGTCTGTTTCTCTGGAACCTTCTCATCCCACATTCTGTGTCAGACAAGGTTCCATCAGAGCAGCAGAACCACGCAGGGATATATACCACAGTGGATTTATTTTAGGGATTTGGGCCTTAGGCTATTGTGGATACTCCATGAGAGGCTGTTGTTTCGGAAACTGGTACTAGATCCTGAAGCCAGCAGGGAAGGCAGCCTGGAAAGATGGCTCCGAAGTGGGGGGAGCAAGGACAAGCTGGAACTTAGATGATCTAGAACCCATAAGGATGGACGAGAACCCACACTAATCTCTCACCAGCTGAGGCTGTAACTTTGGTGATGGGTGTTCTGCAGGAGAAACTGGTGCCCTTTGTCGCAGAGCTAAGACACACCTGGCCCAACAGTGGAAGATCCTGGAGGATCTGACCTGGCAGGATGTGAGTGGCCTGGCTGCTTTGCGTGTCAAAGAGGTGAGGTGTAGGCAAGTGGTGATGTGCCGAGCTGACAGGCAGCACCTGGCATGCTGCCCTGCCTTCTGAGTGTCCAGGAACCTGACTTCCGCTTTACATCCAGTTTCACTGAGTTGACACCGTGCAAATCCACCACGGTGGCAAAGCTTGGGAATATGTTCTTCCCAGGGCCCCACTATTCTTTTCAACACTGACACCTTGTGAGAAGGAACATCTCCGTGGTGTCCCTGAGACAGAAAACATCTGGGTATCCTGCAGGAAGGCCTCCCTTGGGCCCAGAGTCTGAAATAGTCAGGCCTATTCTCCCTGCGTCCTTCCACACTAAGGTCCTTGTAGGACTATGTTTCAGGTTCTGGGCACCCAAACAAAAATTCCTGATATTTGTTTCAACTTTGAAAAGTGCTTTCACACATGCATATTTTCTCCTTAGCTTCTCACAGAAACAGATGCTAAAAGAAGTTTAACTTGTCTAAGTCATCTCCAAAAGAGGCAAGGAGGCATAGGAGGCCTGCCTTAGAGATTCGGGATAATTTTTACCCTCAGAGAATCTTCTTGTTCAGGGCTAAGAGCCATTACGCTGTTATCAATGATCTCCTTGACATTGTGGACAGGAATTTGCAGAACTGGGAACCAATCTTATTAATTACTTATCACTTCAGCTGCTTGGAAACCAATCATTCTTCGACACAAATGCAGGGGTCTCTCCACAAGTGGTTGGGTCCTCTGAGGAGCTATTTGAAAATAGATGTGCTCAGGATGGGGGCTATTATGTTTTCAGAGGTGTGTTTGGGGTAGGAAGGTGTAGAGTGCTGTGTGGGTTCCTGGTACCCACTCTTCCAGTTGAGGTCTACTCTTCTACCCTTGACACTCAGTATAATGCCTGGAGATAACTATTCTAATAATAAATTTTGCCCAGCAAGTGGGCTTATCTAATTATAATGATAGGTGAATATTAGTTGAAGACCTTAAAAAATAGACTTACATCCAAAGTGGACATTAGTTCAGGAGGTAGAATATCTAGGTACTTATAATTTATAGGTCCTTTTGGACTATGCACAACAAAGCTGTGCCCATATTCAATCAGATGACTCAGAAGAATACTGCATTGTTGATCTTGTTATAGTACATTCCCCTCAAGGAACAACTTGGGTCTTCTCCAAGAAAAAGTCACTTGCTGTAATGGAAACGCCGATGATGTGCTTGCACTGTGGTGTGCAAGAAGAGGAGCCGTAAAGTGGCCAAGTGTTTTGGACTTCTCCTTTGTCTGCTGTTATCTCTATCCCATTCTTTTGCATTGCTAACATGCCAAGCAACTAAATCAATGTCTCAAATTAAACACTAAGATCAAATGGCCTCTGAATTCCAGATCTTGGAGGAGAAATTTATTTACATAAATCATCCATGTCCTCTTTTGAATTCAGAAAACTTTGCTTTGGTTAATTCATTTTCCAGCAAATGGACTCAGTTCTATTTCATGGTCGACCCCTGCCAAATAGGTCAGCAGGGTGCAGAATGTCTTCAGCTGGACAATATTGTTTTATAACAAATCCAAGATGCATGCTGGCTTTCTAAAGGCAGGAACCTCTTCCTCTTGACATCTCCTATGATTAACATGGTGTCCAGCACATAGTAATTGCTCAGTAAATAGTTGTAATTGAGTGTGATGAGGGACTTTACCCCATCAGATAGGAGGCTTCCAACTCAGTCATGGAATAGCATAATATTCTTTGTTATTGGAACCTGCTAGAATGTTAAAAGAATCAATTTATGAAAACAGCAACTCTTTCAAGGGTTAATATGTGTGTCTTGGGTCACTTTTCCTCCTTAGAAATACAGCTTTCATCCTATGTTGAAATCTTTACTGTTATGGAAAGGAAGTTAGGTGAAAAATAAATTAACAGCAAGTGTTTATCAAGCACGTACTATATCCTGAGAACCACACCCGAGCTCATGACAACACTGAAAACAAGGCACGGTCCATGCTGTCAGTGAACCCCTGGCCCACTGGGGTTGATGCCCACCCACAGCACATGGAGACTGGTTCTGTAGAGTACAGGGCGTGGTGAAGATACAATGTGCTAAGGAGGTGAGAGCTGGCAGGGCAGGTTTCTAGGGGAGCCGGAATGCAGAGCGAGACAGAGAGTGAAACCGGGTTCCATGAGCTGTGGCATCAGCAGTTCCCCAGTTTAAGGACAGAAGTGACAGGGCTGTGATGTTTGTGTCTGTGGAATCCCCTCTCATTTCTGGGTTTCCCCCAAACAACAGAGCGGCTTCAATCCAGGGCCAGTATTGACCCCAGCAGGCACATCTCATGACCAGTCCCTTGTCCCTTCCACCAAGTGGTCTTTCTGTCCTTAAGCCACGGGTGTTTCTGTGCTCGGCAGGTGTCTTCTCTCCCAACCTGTGTGTTTGGCCAGTGTTATGACTAGATTGTCCCGTTAATTCTCCAGTATGTGGTCTAACGCACATACTGAACACCAAAACACCCGGTCAAGCTCTGTCCTGAGAGCCAGATTCTGTTGCCTGTAATTCCAGCAGCTTGCTCTGAAGCAGAGGGACCAGCAGACAACACGCTGCAGCTCTTCACCTGCTCCCTTGCACACCATGGCCTGCGGATTCAGCTATTAAGCCAGTCCCTGCTCCTGGCTCTTTAGGTCCCATCTTTGTACACCCCAAGTTTACCCTAACTCGATTGGTCCTTCATTATTGGGCACATGTGAGACTATTATTGTGCATCTGTGATTTTGCTTTTTACCCCCTGAACCATAGGGAGGCATGAACTGTTATCCCCCGCAGCAGGTTGAATTGTGTCTCCAGAACAATATGTTCAAATCCTAACCCCCAGTATCTGTCAAAGTAACCTTATTTGAAAACAGAGTCTTTGTTGATCTAATCAAATTGAGGTGAAGTTGTACTGGATTAGGGTGGGCTCTAGATCCAATGCCAGTGTCATTATATGAGAAAGGAGAGGGAGATTCAGACACAGAGACACAGGCATGAGAAAAAGGCCATGTGATGACAGGCACAGATTGCAGTGATGCAGCCACAAGCCATGGATTGCCAGCGGTGACCAGAAACTAGGAGAGGGGCAAGGAAGGATGCTCCCCTAGAGCCTGCAGAGGGAGCATGGCCCTGCTGACATCTTGATGTTGGACTGCTAGCCTCCAGAACCCTGCGGGAATACACTTCTGTACTTTGAAGCCACCCAGTTTGCGGTATTTTGATAGGGAAGCCCTGGAAAACAATGTTTTTTACAGATGTGAAAATACTGAGAGTCTGTAACTTGCCCAAGGGCACACAGACCTAAGTGGCAGGACTCAGCTTTGAGCCCAGGTCTTGCTCCAAAGCCGGGGCTCTTCCCTGCAGACTTCAGCTGGCCTACCGCATGCCTCACTGCTCCCCGGCTGCTCTTCCCGCTCCCTCTCCCGATGATTTCAGGAACTCAGTTCCCAACATGAGTTCCTAAACTTCTACAGTATTTTGAAAAACACCCACAGGGAGAGCCCCTTGCACATAAAATGTGTCTTTGCATTAAAACAGAAAGGGAGTCAAAAACCCCAGCTCATGTAAGCAAACGCACATGGTGGAGGCTTCGGACAGGCCCTGCCAGCAGCTGCAATCACACAAATGGTAAATGTTCTTTGAGTTGGGCTATACTACAGACATTGTGGACGTTGGTAACTGATTCAATATGCAACCGTGAATGCTATTTTTAAATTCTCTCCCTTGCCTTGGTGTCACTGGGATTTTGTTCAACATAACAAAAATTAGGTCAAAGTTTGATTTCTAAGGTAAAAGTTGAAGCTGTTGCCGATCTGGACAGGGGCCAAGGTTTCGTTCCAGCTCCTGGGGCCCCTGGCTGTGCTTGCTTGGGCCTTGGAAGGGGCTGTCCAGCAAGAGCCAAGCTGCCCACCCGGTGGCACTGATCGCTGCTTGCCTGACTTTCACAGAAAGGACAGATGTTCCTTTCCTGGCCAACGAAGAAGCCCTCCTGTGCCAGGTGGCAAAGAAACAGCAGCTGCAGTTTCTGATTCTAAGAGTTTAGGATCTAAGTGAGGAGTCAAGACTGATTTCTCAGCACAGAGGGGAGCGGCCAACCTTCTGGCTTGAAAAGGCCAGAGGGATTCCAGAGGAGGTGTCCCTGTGGCCTACAGTGGGCAAGGGAGTCTTCGTGCAGAGCGAGGTGGAGCAGGGCCTTGAGGGAGGGCAGCAACTTGGGAAGTCAGCGGAGAAAGGAGGGAGCAAAGGTGCCATGAGGTGACCCAGAGCTGGAATGTGAAGAAACCTGGGGTCGGGAGACCAGGTTGATAGGGGGCAAAGAGCAAGTCGCTGGCTGACTTTGAAAGTCAGATGGAGGGACATTTTGGGCACTGGCAGCAACTCCTTGCCAGTTGCTTAATGGGGAGCTTGGGGCAGGTTTGGGGGTGGAGGTGGTAGGGGAACTGGGGCTATGGACTGGGTCTACAATGACAGAGAATGGCATAGAATGTCGTGGAGGCCGAGAAGGACACTGCTAGAGGCACCCGGTTCTGTTGATGTTTTCCTTGCATTTATTGAACTATCTTTATTTACTTGTCTTGCTTTGCTTTGCTACGTTAAGTTCTTAAGCACTCCAATTACTAGATCTAGAAGACGCAGCTGAAGGCCCCTTGTGGGGAGGTGGGCCTGTGGTAGTCTCTGGTGTTCAGCCACCCCAGCTGTTTGGGGAGGGGATAGTGTGTGTGTAGAGTTGTTCTAAGCAGACATACTCGCTAGCCTTATGCCAATGTTTTCTGTCTGTAGGAAAGAAGGAAATACATAAAGCAAGGAGATGATTAGCCAACTTGAGTTCCCCATGACAGAAAATGAGGAAGACTTCCAAATTCTCTGCTAGTGGTGATGTTGCCAGAACTCACCCCTGCAGCTGGTGGGCTGGCCGCCCTGCCTCTGACTCAGCTCACGCCCCACTGCCCTTTCCCTGGGTTGATTGGAGCCATGTGAGAAATGAATCCCTGCAAATGAGCTGCTGAGAACCCTCAGAGAAGCACAGAGAGACCAGCAGATGCTGTGCTTGCCTGAAGCCATCAAGGTCTGTGACCTCCACCATTAGTGTCCTGGCCACTCTAGGGGTCACCCTTGTCACTGTGGGATGGCCTTGCAGTGCCCCTTTCACTCACAGTCTTTGTCCTCCTGTGAGTCACCCGGTGAGGAGCTCGGTGTGAGCCTCTGCTGGTGCTTCATGGAGATGCAGGGTGGTGGTGTGGAAGGAGTGGGCTCTGGAGAAGCATGGATTGGGGTTCCAACTCTGGCTCTGCCTCTCCCTTTGTGATTCTAATCTCTTCCAGCCTCAATTTCCCCTTTTGTAAAAATACTTATGTTATAGGTGTTGTTTTGAAGCTTAAATAAGGTGTTGGCACCCAGCGGGCCCTATTCAGTCCCAGCGCTTGTTTCCTTGTTGCTTAGTCCTATTGGGGTGTCTTGGAGCATGACGCCCTGAGCCAAGTGTGGGACCATTTTAGATCTGGGGTGCTGGCTAGCATTGTAGGGTGTGGATATCAGAATCAAACCTGATTGTTGAGACAAACAGAGATGATTCCTTTCCTCCGAATGTTTGCTGATTGGTACTCCATCTTACAAAGCATAGTTTTATTTTAAGCATTAGATAGCTTCATTCAGGCCATGCCTAGCATCCTCAGAGCCTTATGAGCAGATGAGGATGGGAGAGAGAGAAAGCCTTCCCACCCACAGAAAGTGTTTATACTTTCTTTTCCACTTTATGTTCTGCCCTCTCAGTCATCCTAAATGTTTATTTAATGATGCTCAAAGACCTTTTAGGCCTCCTTGGTTTAATGTTTGCTAAACACTTTGTCACTTCCACTTCTGATAATTTCCTGCTTGCTGCAAAATTGCCCATGCTTATGCATCATCTGGAAACTCTTAATAGAATGACTAAAGTCTCAGTCCCTCAGCAATGGGCTCCCCACAAGTGTGTGGGCAGCCCGTGAGGTCAGGATGTTTTCTCTGAGGCAGAGAAAATGAAGAGGGGCTCTGAAGTCAGGAACTCACTTAAATTCAGGTGTTTCTAATATCTGTGGTCCAAGTTTCAAATAGATAGTGGCAACGATCAGCATCCCAGGCAACGACAGTCTTGTTCATCCTAGGTGGCCCCTGGGCCCTTGGTTTGGCCTACAGCCTTGCCCAGAGTTTCTGCTTTGTGTGGAGGGAGTGAAGGGCACAACCAGATGGGTGCCAGGCGGTGGTTCAGCATGATTGCTGGCACATGGACTGCAGAGAACCAAGGAGCTGGCTCTTCCTCAGGCCACAGGCTGACTGTTCAACCAGACTCTAAGCTCAGCCCATTTTCTGTGTGATCTGCTTTCTCTCCTACTGCCTATAATGGGACAGCTCTGAAAAGATGGACTTCTGGCCCTGGCCAGTGTCACTCCATTGGTTGGAGTGTCTCTCATGCACCAAAAGGTGGTGGGTTCAATCCCCAGTCTGGGCACATATGGGAGGGCAGCTGATCTCTGTTTCTCTCACATTGATGTTTCTCTCTCTCTCTCCCCTCCTCTCTCTCTAAAACCAATAAATGTACACTTGGGTGAAGGTTAAAAAAAAGATGGACTCCTGGCCACCATGGTAACAGGAGGTTGGGCAGTGCTGCCAAGTGGCTGTGCGGGTTCTGCACTGAGCAACACCAGGCGGCTAAGCCACATTGTGGTCTAAGTGACTGACACTCTCTAGAGTTGTGCAGTGACAGATTAGCTATAGACCCAGAACAGCCTGGGCAGTTCTGTGCCAGAGACCTGTTGCAAGGTGGAAGGTGACATGTGTGAGGCCTGGGCAAGGGCTCCCACGCCGGCTCCAACAATGTCCCACTCCGGTGAGGCAATTCCAGATGGCAGAGTGGCTCAGAGGTTGGTGCTTAAGCCTGGAGCTCACTCATGTACAAGAATTTTATTTTGAAAAATTCAAAAGATTTCTCCCCTTCAAAGTTTATAGTCTAATGGAAGTCATCAAACTGTTAATCACAGTCTACATCAGGACTTTGAGTTCTCCCAGTAAGGACACCAGACAGCAAGAACTAGAGTATTTCTGAGCAGGGGTAGATCAGCGTCAGCTGGACGGTTAGGGAACACTTGTTGGGAAAGATAGGTCTTCATACATGGTTTACAGAATGGGTTGGTTGTGAGGTGGGTGGGGGCCAAGGGTGCAGAGTTCACATGTGTGGTGACTGGGGGTGAGAGGCAGAAGGGTGGGAGCATGGGAGCTTTGGCCTGGACTGAGGGGTGAGCAGGGGTGAGGAAGCCTTCCAGCTGAGACCACATCCCTGCCCAGTGGTGGCAGGCAGGTAGGGCCAGATTTGGGAGGCTTTAATTCTGGAGAGCAGTTTGGAACTCCCTCTGCTAGGGAGCTATGGAGGGCTTCTGAGTGCAACATGCTTCTGAAGGGACAGTGCTGCTGAGTACCCCCCAACCTTCTCCACCCAAGCCTCTCCCAGCTTAGGGAAAGCTCGGGAGACCCTAATGGGAGACCCCACTGGGGCGAGTTAGCAACATTCGGCTCAGGCCTCCCAGCCAAGTTTCCTTCTCTCTGGGCCTTGGTAGAGCCATCCACAGGGACAGTGGGTGGCTGTCTCCCCTGAAGGCACAGTCTGTAACAATGAGCAGGGCACAATGGGCGAGAGGGGCCAAATTCCCCCTGGCTGTCTCTCGTTGTTCACGGCTGGCTGCTTCTCAATGACTGGGAAATCCTGGCATTTCACAAGCTCTGCAAAGGTCTTTCCTGACCACTGTGGGAGTGGGAAACCCACATAGGAAGACCCTCAGTGAACGCCAGGGGAAGAGCTCAGCTAATCCGGAGCCGCTGCCATACTGTCATCCTCTCCAGGATATCAGCAGCCAATGGGCGATAGTCACCACAGAAACTATGTCTTCTGAGGTGCAGTTGTACGAGATGGCTGCAGGCAGTGTGGTTACTTCAGGCCCAAAGACCTCAGCTAGTTTTAGTAGCAGGTCCTCCACATCACTGGTCTTTGCTCTTAAGGCCCTCCCTCCCCAGTCAGCCTTTGGAGAGTGCACCCCTCCTGGCTAGACTGAAGCTCCTCTGAGAACGGACTCCCCCCCTGGGCTTCTTTCAGCTTTGTACCTCCCTGACCAGCTCCTATTCTCTATCTGAGAGCAAACTGATGATGCACAAGAGCAATGGGAACGTTCTGCTTCTATTTAGCCTGTCAGTGAGCAAAGCCATCTGTTCCCAATTACAGCTCTGGAAGCTGAGCAATGGATTGACAGGGCTGACTTCTAGGCTGATAGAAAAACCCCATCGATCTATAGCTTCCTCAGAAAACCATCACTCATCTCCTTATCAGCCTGGGGGATCTCTTTGCTCCCCGCTGATCTTAGATGGTGACTGTCATCCGGGGGAGCGGGGCCTCACAAAGAGAGAACAGAAAGAGTGTTTCCATTCCAGCAGTTCTCAGTTCTGACTCATGAGGCCCATTCTAAAACCGATGAGGATTTGGTGTTCAAAACAATGGGGAAGCAGGCCAGCAGTGCCAATGCACTGTTTCTCGTGACTTTGGCATGTGACAGGGATCCTGGTGAAGACAGGATGTAGTCCCATTTCAGAGCACAGAAAGGCACTCCAAGATGTCAGCGCCGTACAGCGTTGTCTGAGTGACTGAGATGCTGGTACTGTGGAAAGTGCTAGAAGATAGAGACTTTTCTTGTCTCCTTGAGTTAGGAGGCCTCCAACCTTTTCTGTTCCTTGGAAAATGGTATTTAAATTTCTCCCTTGGTGGCCTTAAACCAGATCATGGGGCAGTTAGCAATTCTCTTTCCCTTCCATCTTAGAGGCCCGAGTCACTGTTGTATTAGGGTCATGAACTTTCAGAGTTGGGGATGAACCTTACATAGCTTTGTATATACACTCTGGACTTCTACTTGAAGAAACTAAGGCCCAGGAGGTGGAGGGATGTAGCTCGTGAATGAGGAACCGGACTTTGGAACCTGCTTTCACTTTCAGCCCAGTCTTCTTTCCATCCCACCAAACTGCCTTCTGCTTTCTGAATGTTTGTATCTCCATCAGTGCCAGGAAAGAGGTGAGGACTCCACACTTTGGACCCTGGCAAAGGCCTCTTAAATCTACCATCCTCCTCCCCCACCCCCATTCACAAACACACATAGACACCAACACAGTGGATTCTGACTGAAGGTGAAGTGGAACACAGACCTTCTGGCACAGATGCCTAGCCCTAACCCTCACCTATTAAGTCAGGACGTCCCATGGTGGGCCCAGCTCTACACGTAATTCTGAAGTTCGGTAGTCTTGAGACCCATGGTTTTGTTAATGCTTTCTGAGGGTCTACAAGGACCACCTTTTTGATCTGGTGGAGGTGAGTGAGAACTGGTGGCTCTTGGAGGGTGGCTTGAGAGAAATATCTTTGCTTTTCAATTCTCTTGAGGGAGAGAATGGCTGGTGACAGGGTAAGAGTAAGTGGGAGAAGGTGAGATCTGCTGCCATTAGAATGCAAGTTTTTTGAGGACAAGAAACTGCTGGCATGCCCACTCCAGGCCCAGTGCTAGGCACCCTGTCAGTTCTATGGCTGCCGTTAAACCAAGGGGAGCTGCTGCTGGAATTCCTACCTAGAACAGCTCGGCAAGTTCTCCAGCCCGCTTGATGGATGCTGCCCATTCAATCCCAACTGACTTAGCTGAATTCAGCTGATGCTCATGAAGCCTCTGCCAGGTGTAGTTCAGATGCTAAGGGCCCTCCGCATCAGGCTAAGCTGAGAGCTCTGACCTCAAGTGCCCTCACTGGGAGAGGAAAAGGCCTCACACAACCGGGGCTCATGGAAGGTTGGAGAACTTGCTCCTGAGGTGCTGGGCTCTGAATCACAAGAGCAAATCTAAGTCTTGGCTGCTCCTCAGATGGCTTTATTCGGAAGAGAACAATCACGTAGGTCCAATGGTGTGTGTGTGTGTGTGTGTGTGTGTGTGTGTGTGTTTGGCAAAGCCCTTTCTTAGGCCGCCCTGAAGCTCTCATTCACTGTTGTTGACCTTTTAGTGGTGATTAGTATCAATGTAAGAAATGTCCAAACTTGTAGAGAATTTTTAGATGTTTATGTGAGCCAAACTGACCACAATTGACGGGAAGCAAAATCTCAGTGGGTTGAGAAAATGCTCCAGAGGATGGCAGTTTTGTAGATTACTTTATACATCAGAATAGAAGCAGTAAGTGAGGCAGGAGATAGTCAGAGGGAGGAGACTCCAAAGGCACCCCAGGACTGAGACAAAGGACATCAATACAGGACAGAGACCATGTTCTAAGACTGGTTGCTCCCCACTTTCTGGAAAAGAGCTGAATCATGGTGAATTACGATTGCACCTGTGCAGAAGATGCTCCATAACCCCTGCTTCATTATAATAACATTATAATACATTAGCATTGTGGGACCCCTTGCCCTAGTGGCCAGTCAAGGAAAGTCAGGGAAGACTGCATGTGCAGTAGCTTAAAAGTAATATAACTACTTTACATGTGCAGAAAAAGCCTGCCAAAACCAGCCAGGAAATATCTGCCCTGTAAGAACAGAAGCCCTCCAGCCACCGACGAGGGTCAGTCTCTGCTCGGAGCTGGCCTACTTCCATGTTCTGTGGAGGGTACTACTGCTTAAAAAATCTGCTCTCTCTCTTTCTGCTATAAACTGCCTGTGTGTTTGATTCAACTCATTGTTCGTGATCTCTGAGAACCTGGTTGCCCGTGCCCACTTGCGACACAAGTATAAGGAGGGCTACATGACATCCACTGGTGGTGAATTAACTCTGGAGGTCGCGGGCAAAGAAATTGCAGTGTAGGCTACAGGTATCCGAGAGATATATTCATTACTAGTATGGGCTGCAATGCAGAAAAAAATTTAAAATGGCAAATTTGCATTTATTATACTTATATAATGAAAATACATGATTTTTAATTTATTTTCAGTCACCCTCTAGAAATTATTAAAGAAAGAAATATAAAAACACAAAGAATAAAAACTTTTCAAGTAATGGAAACATGAATATTGCTAAAAATACAACCAAAAACAAGTTTTTAAAACGGTGGGAGAATGCCAAGGGAGTGAGACGTCTCTGGGACTGGAGGAAAAGCAAAGCAGATAGACAGATACTTCTTTAACATCGCGGGTATAGGAATGTCAAAGTGAATAATTAACACCGACAGCATATGGAGCTGGTATTCAGGGAACCACGTAACAAGGAGGGGTTGTGCCCCAAGGGGTCTGGGAAGGAGATTACTCTGACATTTCAAAGGTTTGTTATCTTAGATGCAATAGACAGCAGCCAGGCTCAGTTAAGGTAAAGACTGATCTTGGTCAAGGAAGCTTTAGGCCTAGGACTAAAATACCTGCCATGACCTTTTAGTTAGGAAGTTTTCATTTCAGACCATCCTATGTAGATACTTTTGGTCTGTAAGGCCGAGTTTGTAAGGCCGCCATGCAGGGATCCCCTGAGCTTGTCAGGTCTGGTATGTGGCCCCTCTTTTGTCCACATTAGTACTTTCAGGGAGATGATCTCATCATTGGAAATGAATTCCTCTGTAGAACAAGAAGGTTGTTGTGGCCAAAAATCTGTCCATCTGTTACCAGACAGGGGCCTGGCCTGAGGGGGTCTGCCTAGGGCCAGCTGTGGTGTGTGGGTCATTGACTTCGTGTAGGAAAGACTTCACATCACAGTCCAGGTGACTATGAGAGTACATTTATTAAACCTGGGACAGTGAAACGAGGAAGGGCTCAGCACAGAGGAAGCAGCAGGAGAGCCTGGGCTGGGCTGCTGAGCTCAGTGGGAAGTCAGAGAAAAGGGGGCTTTGGGGACAGGTTCAGGGAGTCAGCCTAGGACAAGCTGCCAGCTGACGGTTGCCTTAGAGTTGAGGAGACACGTGCCTGTGGGGAAAGAAGTGGAGGAAGGAGGGAAAAGGAATGGTGCAGCCTGCTCCCCAGAGGGAGAGCATTGGGTCCTCTGTCTCTATCTTTTTTTATTGTTACTCTGTTACAGTTGTCCCAATCTTCCCCCTTTGCCCTCCTCCACCCAGCCCAACCCCTGCTCCCACAGTCCGTTCTCACACCATTGTCCATGTCCATGGGTTGTTCATACATGTTCCTTGACTAATCCCTTCCTCTTCTTTCCACCATTGTCCGCGCCCCCCTCGCCGCAGCATGTGATCTCACCTATAAGAGGAATCTAATGAACAAAATAAGCTAACAGCAAAATAGAACTGGAGACATGGAAACAGAACAGATTGACAGCTGCCAGAGGAATGAGTGCTTTGTCTGGAGGTTTCTATCTTTCTCCTGCAGGCAGGAATCCTAAGGGAGGTCTCAGGGGAGAGTTCAGTAGAATATTCACCAGTTCTCCAGCCGTGTCTTTCAGGGTCACTGTCTCCACTGATTGCTCAGTGACAGGGCAGGGGGTCTTTAGTCACTGCAGTTGGTTCTGGCATTCCCCCACCTGGTTTTGCTGCTTTTCTGGGCCTACAGCTGAAGCACAACTGAGGCCTGGATGTTCTTTCCATGGAGGAAAGCCAGGGGAGGAGAGGTTATCCTGGGGGTGAGGTCCTTGTGGTCCCAGTTTTGTCCCCTGCCAGGCACTCAGGGTCTTCGCCTTGGTGGCCCTCTACACCTGGCTGTAAATTGCTTGGCCACTGTGTTCAGCTACTGGGTCTTGGATTCCCTATTCCACTTGCCAAGGATGTTTCCTAGCTCCTCACTATCCTATCTCCATGCATGTGTTCACCTAGGTTTATCACTAATACTTGCCTGGGGCAGAGAAAATGGGAAGGATGTGAGTTCTCGGTTCTCGTCCACAGTCTTCACTGACAGGGAAAGGATTCAGCATGAGAGAATGCGCGTCCCCTGGATGGTGAGGCTTGGAGGGGAAGTTAGCAGGATTTCAGAGCTTTTTGCAGAAGTTGAGTTCAGAAATATGGGAGAACTTTTAGAAAATGACAAACTTCTTGCCCTCAGGGCAGTGGAAAGAGAGCTGACGTGGACTTTGATAAAGAGAAATGGGAGCCCAGTTCCCCATAATCCCGTGTCTAAACCAGGGAGTCAAAAGTCTAGGCAAGAGGGAGACCTAGACATGGAGAAAACAATTACTTTTCTGTATGGGAATTGTAAAGAATCTTGCTTTCCAGCCTGGAAAGGTCACTGGTGCAAAGGACCCCCTGAACAAAGGACCCCCATGTGTCTCATTAGCACAGATTATTTCTGAAAGGCCCAAACTCCCCCCCTACCCCTTCCCAGCCAGAGCCTGGGGGATTCTTTGCCACAGGTGCTCAGTGAGACTTGGAAATCTGGCCCCGGGTCAGGCTCCTCAGTGGTGTGTGATGTGGGGCCCACAACCTCACCCAGGCTCAGGGCTTGTCCTCAGTGAGTGCCTTCTCGGCACACATAGGGGCTCTGCGTAGGGACACAGGGTGTGTCTCTCTCTTCCTGTCTGGGAGCTGCCTGGCAGAGCACCACTCCTGTCATAGCCACAGCCAAAACATCCCTGACATTTGCATAATTGCTCATAGTTTATGAAGGGCTTGCTCTGCGCCATCTCCTCAGCTCCCACAGCAGCCCTGAGCAAAAGGGTGAGTGAGTGTTAGTCCTGCAGACGAAACACAGGAATGGAGAAAGAACTGTGTGGGGCCAGGCCCGGCTAACTGCAGCATTTCCTTTGACGATAGCCCCCAGCCGAGGACCTGGCACGCAGCGGGCGCTCAGTGAATGAGTGCATCGATGAGAGCTGCCAGTGGGACATTTATGTTCTCCCTGCACAGAAGAAGTGAGGGGCAGAGAAGTAACTTGAGGACAAGACTGGACTGGCTCATCTATGGGTACCAGCTCAGGCAGAGTGAATGCAGGCCTTTGTGCCTCCAAACCCCTCCCCTCCCATGCCTACAGGCCTCTTGTCAAGAGCCTATAAGAACGAAGGGCCTGGGGCAGTATGGTTGCAGAGGTTCTGTCCTCTCCCTGGGGGTAGCTGCAGGGAAGCAGGCCTGAGGCACCTGTGTGTCTGGGAAGCCAATACCATGTGTCCAGGAACCTCCCGGGAACTCTGAGCCTCTTCCCAGAACACATCCACCTGAGACAGTGCCTTCCAGGCCAGAGCTACCTGCCTGGGCGATGTTGCTGGCTGGCAGGCTCAGAGCTGCCTAGGCTTGCTTTTCCCTCAGGAAGCAGCTGCCCATTTTTGCAGGTCTCAGTCTCTGGGGACACTCAGAGAGCAGGGAGGGTGTGTCTTGGGAGATGGGCATCTTCAGGGGATGATCAGTGGACCGTACACAGAGCTCCCTCCCACAGATGGCTTTCTGGGAAGGCGCTTGGCCCTGAGGCTGGCTGCAGAGTTGCCTGGCCCAGCTGTCTTGTTTGTGAGAAGCTCTGCAGAGCAGTCCTGAGGGAAGGGGATGTGGTGACTCATGGAGACATGTCCTGGCAAATGGGCAGGCAGGCCTGGCACACAGGCTGGGCTTCCCGCTGACCCAACACAGGCACCCAGCTTGGGCTGGCTGTGGCCCGTGAGAGGACAGAGGTGCAGGCTCCTTGTAGGTGAACACTCCTGGGATCTCCATTCTTCTCTTCACCCAGAAGGGGCATCATCTAGTTGGGGACTGATCAGACAGGCACCTACCTCTTACTGCTGTAGTGGTTGGAGGGGAGGTAGAGCACAGAGCAAAGTGATGGAAGTGCTGAGCTGGTGGGACAGAGAACCAGTGCCTGAAGGGTCCGTAGTGGTGCTGTCCCTGACAGAGGACACCTGACATAGTGAAAAGAGCAACCGAGTCCGTGGACCTGGAGTGGGGGGAAAATCCTCGATGTCACTGCTAGGCCATTTGACATAAAGCAAGTTTCCACACTGCCCTGAAATGTAGACCTCACGTGTGCGGGGAGTGTGCTGTTTTCTGCCCCTCTGTTCCTTTCCCTTGGCTCTGGGTGAGTCCAGGAGTGCAGGACAGAGACTTCATCGTGTGATAGTTCAGATTTGGGGGATAAGGTAGGGGCTTTCCCCTTGCTTCTCACAGCCTTCCCAGCTCCCCCAGATTACCTGTAACAACCTCCGTGAATACAGACAGGAGCCCCCAGCTTTCATCTGGGCCCAGGCGGGCAGACTCCCAAAAGAGAGCAGGATGACGGACACTTCCCAAAGCAAATAAGCCAACCTGTGGGGTGCCTTTCTCCTATGACCTCCTGCGGCCCCAGGAGAACAGGATTTACTGAGCTATTTCCTTTGTTCACTGACCTTCCTTCTAAAGGTTTCTGAGATGCTGGCCACCCTGATGCTAAGAAAAAAACTTTTGAAAAGGTGTTGGTTGGACAGGGCCGGGGGTGGGGGGGGGGAGTTGAGGAAGATTTCTGTATGAGAGAGCCAGGGGTCTAGGTTTAAGAAGCACAAACTGCCAGTTATTACATTAGACACGGAGATGTAAAGTACAGCATAGGGAATGGAGTCAATAATAGTGTAATAACTGAATAGAGCCAGGTGGGCACTGGACGTATCGTGGGGACCACTTCACGCAAGGCATATAAATGTCTAATCACCGTGCTGTACACCTGAAACTAATATACTATTGTGCCTCAACTTAATTTGTTTTTAGAGAAGAATCTGTTTCTTGGAAACAGCATGCACTGTTTGAGGAGGTTTTAGAAGCCGGTGAGGTGTGCAATGCTACGGAACCAGACGTCAGCAGCCATGTCTGTGGTTGAAGATGGGAAGGACTGGGTGTGAAGTAATTAAGTACACAGAGCCCTTGGACTGCAATGAGATTGTACAATTGCACAACCATTTTCAAGTGAAATGGGGGCGGCACCAGATTTTATAGTGATTACTGTGCCTTTCACTTTTGTTTGGCTGAGATAAGACTTGGATTTAAGTTTTGTGCTGTCCAATATAGTAGCCACCTGGCAGAGGCAGCTATTTAAGTTTCAATGAATTAAGTTAAATAAATTAAAAAGTCAGCTTCTCGGGCCCACTGGCCACACATTTCAAGTGTCCTGGAGCCACATCTGGCCAGTGGCTTCTGTTTTGAAGAGCACAGATGCGGAGCATTTCCATCATTGCACAACGTCCTTTTGGACCGCACATCTCTAATCTGCCAAACATTCCTGTTTGGGGATGGGAGGCCACAGAGGAAATGAGAAAAGTTGTTTAAGAAATGCGAAGAGGAAAAACAACTTCATATTCAGCTGTTGACGTTCAAAATCTGATCCCTCAACGATAAAATAGCTGTGCAAGTTGGGCTGTTGTCTTTAAAAACAAGTTGCCACATCTTTCTACCTCCCCCTTTTACCTTTCAGCAACTGAGCCTGCAAGCTCAGCTCGGAGGTCCTTGCAGCACAGAGGACAGCCAGGCTCAGCTGGAGTCAGGGGCAGGGAGCGGGTGGGGAGAAGCAAACTGCAAACCAGAGCGTGTGTTTTGTGAGGTGCAGGCAGAGCTGGGACACAGCGTGGCCTTTGTCAGTTGAACTGTCCTTTCCAGACTTGGGCCACACTGATTCAGAATCATCTCCTCTGTCCCAGTGAGGAAGAAGTGGAGCCTGATTTCAGAACCTGCTGGATAAGTCATCACACATGTCCTTTATAGTGGGTTGTATCATGCCATACCAACTGAGATGCTGCAAATGACAGAAAACCCAATTCAAATGGGCAAATTTACGGCTCTATGGGGCTGAAAGTCCAGTAGCATTCTGTTCCTGCTTCAGCTATGTTTAGACACAGAGACCAAATGATGCCATCAGGTCTCATTCTGTTACCAGACAGGGGCACGACCCTGATGGGGTCTGCCCAGGGACAGCAGTAATGTGTGGGTTCTTGACTTCGTGTAGGAAAGATTGTACAACATGAGTCCAAGTGACTATGAGGATCCACTTATTAAAGCTGGGGACAGTGAAACAAGGAAGGGCTTAACGTAGAAGAAGCAACAGGAGAGCCTAGGCTGGGCTGCCTTAGCTCAGTGGGAAGTCAGAGAAAAGGGGGCTTTGGGGACAAGTAGGTTCAGGGGATTAGCTTGGGACAAGCTGCCAGCTGCCTATTGCCTTAGAATTTAGGAAATGCCTGCCAGGGGGGAAAGAAGTGGGGGAAGAAGGAAAAGGAAATGGTCGGGCTGCTTCCCAGAGGGAGAGTGCTCACTCTGGGTCCTTTGTCTTGAGGCTTTTATCTGTCTCTTGCAGGCAGGAATCCTAGGGGAGGTCTCAGTAGAATATTCATCAGTTCTCCAGGTGTGCCCTTTCAGGGTATTGGTGTCCACTGATTGGTCAGTGACAGGGCAGGGGGTCTGTAGTCATTGTGTGAAGTAGGTTATACAGCAAACCAAGGCAGGGAGGAGAGAGACAGGTGCCACCCACTGACTCAGCATCCTGAGCCTGGTCCTATGATCTTGCCAGGTGTTCCAATGTCACAGGAAACACCATGCTAACAGGAGGGCAGTCCTTGAAATTCTATAGGTACTGTTTCCACTATCTGGGAGAGAAAGCCTTTGAAACTATGTTTTTATCCCAAGGCCTGAAAGGCCAGAAAAGGGCCCACAGTACCCAAAGGAAGCCCATTAACACCTTTGGGTATTCATGCCCCTCCAGAGCTGACACCACCTTTACCTGTCAATCAATATGTAACCTCTTCACCCCCATCTGGCCAACTACATAAGTTCTCAGAACAAAAGACTCTTCTTGGCTTTCTCTGGCTGTCTGGCCTCAGGCCACCTGGCCTCTGGCCACCCAGGGCTTTTGTTCTTGCCACCGCTGCCCTTGCCACCCTTGCTCTTGCCTTTCTCCCCTACCTCTGCAAGGCCCCTTCTCTTCCATGAGAACATATCCTGAATAAACCCTGCTTGCATGCTAATAGACTTGCCGATCTGTAATTCTTTACTGTATCAGCAAGAAGAATCTAGTTTCTGGGAGTTTCTCCTGTAACAACTGCAGTTGGTTCTGGCATCATCCACCTGGTTTGCTGCTTTTCTGGGCCTGGAGCTGCAGCACAATTGAAGCCTAAATGTTCTCTCCAGGGAGGGAAGGCCAGGGGAGAGGTTACCTTGGGGGTGAGGTCCTTGTGTTCTCTGTTTTGCTCCCTGCTGACCATCTGCACCTGGCTGTAAATTGCTTGGCCAATGTGTTCAGCTCTCTGTCTCAGTTTCCCTATTCCACTTGCCAATGAATTTTCCAAGCTTCTCACTGTCCTGTCTTAATTCTACATTCTTTTCCCAGCTGTGCTGTTCTTCATCTTGGCTTCTTTGCAAAGTAGTTCTATGGTGGCAATATGGCAGCTAGCAGCTCCAAAATCCAACAGGAATAGCTCATGCTTTTCTCCTCAAAGTCCCATAAACTGTCACATTGTTTGTCATTTTTCCTGTGTCTCACAACCATCTTTCACCCAATTTCAGTTTCCTGGAGAATTCAGTGCACTAACTGACCAGGCTCAGTTCACAAGTCCAACTGGAGGCCGGGGTGGGGGCAGTTAACCCCACCTGACATCCGTGGGCTAATGCAGGAGGGAGAGAGGATGCTGAGCAGCACAAAAATCTTGTAGGGTAAAGTGTATTTGGTAGTTATTATACAGGGCATGGATTTAATTATTAAAAAATTATTTTGTTTTCATCAAAAGGACTTTGGTTTTAGTTATTGGTAGACAGGTCTCAGGTAGCGGTCTACCTGAACTGACTTGACCTTTCTCAGTATCGTGGTCAAGATTCTGACGCCTGAAGTAGACTGAAGGGCGCGCCGCCCACAGAGCGGGTCAGAGTGCAGCGTGTGTGACGGAGGCAAGCTTCGCGGTGCCTGTTTTCCTGAGTCCATGGGAAATACTGTGTCCAAAGGGGCCATTAATGTCTAACCTCCTGTTTTATTTTTGTTGTAATTTGAAAGCCCAGACCACTGGTGTCCCCTGGAATTTGCCCCTGGGTCACAGCAAACTTTAAGATATTGAGGAAGTGCATATTTGCATAAACTTTCAAGGTGAAATATTTTTAGTGTTTTTCTTGTGGCTGCCATTTGATTTTTTTCTTTCTTTTCATTACCTACCATTGATTCAAAAATCTAAAAGGGCATAGGACCAAAGAAACCCCAAAACTTGGGGGGAATGCAGTAGTGGAGACCTAGGGAGAAATCCAGTGCTCTGGTCATAGGGTATAAGATAACTTCAAAGTCCCCATTATTGTGTCCCCCAGACTTCATTGATAGGACAGGTAGTGGCCTGAATATTGTTTCCCAAAATTCATGTCCACCTAGAACTCTGGAACGTGACTTTATTCGGATATAGAGTTTTACAGATATAATTAGTAAACATGAGGTCATACTGGATTAGAGTGCGCCCTAAATTCAATGACTAGTGTCCTCATAAGAAGAGGAGAGGTCACAGGGAGACGCACAGAGGGGAGAAGGCCATGAAGCCAGAGGCAGAGATTGATACTATAAGCGATCTTGGCAGCTATAAGCCAGGGAACAGCCAAGGAATGCCGGGAGCCACCAGAAGCTGGAGCGATAAGGAAGGATTCTTCCCTGGGGCTTTCAGAGGGACCATGGCCCCGCTGACTACTGATTGCAGACTTCTGGCCTCCAGACAGAGAGTACACATTTCTGTTGTTTTAACCTGCCCAGTTTGTGGAACTTTGTTACAATCGTCCCAGGAAACAAATACCGAAGCTTTTAAAGAAATCTAAGATGGGAAATGTTGACAAAGCAGTCCCCTTGGCAGTTCTTTGACAGGGCCTGTTTGAAGGGTTAATTCCTTTGAGACCAAGTTGGCCTGCCCATGCCACATTCTTCTGTAAGGCCACCGCATTTGGTTCTGCAGGTTGTATGGCCCAGGGGTGAGAAGCCCTGCAAGCCTGTCTGGGCTCTATAGGCAAAGCCTGGGGTGCTGATGAAAGCTGCACTCCCCTGGAAGAAGGGATTTTCTTTCCTTCCCTGCTGTGTCAGTTCCTCAAGCTGTGTGCTGTGGGGCTGAGGCTGCCCAGAGGGGATGCACCATTAGCCAGTTCACATGAAAGCAGCTTATAGACCCACGGTGGCCCCAATCTGGCTGTACACAGGCCCCAGCATGGCCAAAACTTGGAGTCCTCTTTCCGTGAGTGTGCGCACTCATGCACGTTTTCAATATTTGGTTGATCCTTGTTATTGGCAGATCCTGTGTTTGTGAGTCTATATACTTGCTAAAATTTATTTGTAAAGCAAAATGAGTTCTTACTGTGGATATAGACAGACATTTGTGGACATTCACGGACCTGCCATTGAAAAATTTGGGTTGTTTGCTCTTTCCAGCTGAGGTCAAGCAAGGTGATCCTCTGCCTTCTTGTGTGATACTGGAAACAGATGTTCTTTCTGTGATCTTTTCAGTGCCACTTTTTTTTTTGCGATTTTCGTTTGTGATTTTGCTGTTTAAAATGGCCCCCAAGTGCAGAGCCGAAGTGCTGTGCATCGTTCCCCAGCACAAGAAGGCTGTGACGGGCCTTCCAGAGAAAATACACGTCCGATCAGCTTCACTCAGGGTGAGCTGCCCTGCTGTTGGCCAGGAGTTAAGTCAATGAATCAACAATAAGTATTTAACAAGTCATGTCTCAGTTGATCAGCCTGGAAAATGTATCTAAACTGAAACAGACATAAAATGAGGTTATGTGTTAGTTTGTTGGGGAAAATGTTGTGACCAGAGCTTGCAGGAATCTAACCCTGTATTCCCCTGGGAGCAGTGGTTCGGTGCTCAGTGACTCAGCATTTGACTGTGTAGGACAAACTCTGTACTATGAGCAGCAAGAAATGACTATGCACATATCTAGGCTCTGTGAAGGGAATAGCAATGAACTGATCAGCATCCCTAACCCCAAGTGTCTCTCTTTCTAGTACAAAATGAAGAAAGCCCTAGAGGACTGGAGCTCTCGAAAATTCTAGGTCCGCAACTGTGAAGATTATTGCTCTCATTTAGCAAACGTCTTCAGAACACCCAGGACCTGGGAAAGGGCAATGCCAGCATGAGGCAGGGGTTCGCCCTTGAGAGCTGAGCACCTTCTTTATAGTAGCGATTTACTCAGCACACCTCCCTGGCCCCACACAGAAACAAAATGAAACAAATAAAACTAAAAATCTGCTCACAAATAGGAAACAGAAATCAGCAAGCATAAATAATAAAGGTGAGACTCTACTTAGCATTAGGCATCTCATGGGAAACAATTATTTGCCATTGGCCCAGTTCAGTTATATCAGCACAGTGTGGAGAAATTTCAGAAAAGAAGTCAAAACGAAATCCATTCACTTTTCTCTTAAAGATGTATTGGATTCACTTTAATTCTTTTGATCCTCACTAAAAACAAAACAAAACAGTAAAAACAAAAACCAGAGAAAAAGGGGGAAATGATACCGTATCTCCCTGTTCGTGATACTAACTCATGCAAAGGCTTTACAAAACATGCTTCAGAGCAGCTGTGAAAATGATAAGGCTGGCAACTCTGGCACAGGTGAGCTGGTTTAAAGGAATATACAGTAACTCACTGACCAGTAATTCTCAATTTGAATAATTTTAAGAGGATCAAGGCTGAAGTTTAACCTGAAACTTACCTGAAAAAATTTAACCTTAAGAAATGACTCATAATGCAAATTAATTTTGGAAAATTATTTACTTAAGGGGAATGTTAAAACTATGAAGGAGAACAAATTTAAAATTAGCCTCAGGCAACTGGGGGCCAACCAACACATATTTATGGTATTTTTAGTGCCTTCTCATGCAAAGTACTCTGTAGTTTCTCAACTTCAAACCAACTTTTGGCACTAAGTAACCTTGGGTGAGTTACTTCAAACTATCTTTGAGCCCCAGCTTCTTTACATGGAAATTTCTAAGTCATAGGGTCCTTTGGAAGGTCAAATGACAATTTACAGAAATTATAAAAGGCCATGCAAATGGTAATGATTATCGTTATTGGAGCCACCTGAGTGTGACCCCAGGCTCACTTCCCACTCCACTCTTCACTGGCCCTGCGTTCCAGTTGAGCCCCCCCACCAGATGTTCCAGATGTTTCTTTCTGCCTTGGCTCAGGCGTTTCTCTTCTTCCTCTGTGAATCTGAATGCTACCATTTTCTCAAGACCCACTTCATATTTTATTGCAGTTATGGAAATGTCTTTTGATCCCTCCAGCTGGATGAACCCTCTCTCCCCCATGAACTTCCGTAGTATATTGTCTGCACATAGTTTATGCCGTGTGCCATGTTACGCCCTATGTGGCAGCCATTCTGTGTGAGAGTTTTGGTCTTTATTGGCCTGCAGGCCCCTTGAAGGCCAGGACTGTGTCTTATGGATGCCTCCCTCCCACATGTTACTTAGTCCAGGACTTCCAAGAGGTGCATGTAGAAGGTGTCATACATTTCCAGGCTGGTCAACCCAGCCAGCCTCCTTCGCCTGGGCTCTAACTCCCCAGGGTTCTTTAGAAGAACGATCATCTCAGGACACTCAGCCCCACAGATGCGGTCTGGCTGCATGTGTTTCAGGAAGGCTCCCACAGCATCAGAGTGAAGGCTGGAGCCAGGACGGGCTGAAGACAAGTGCAGGGCAGTAGCTCTCATGGATTTGGGCTAAAAAGGGTCAGAATCAGTGTGGTGGAAGACACCAAGGAAGTACTTAAGGAGACAATTCTTGTAAGAAAGGACTTGTCCAAAATTGTGTTTTTGTAAGTATTGTAATGATCAAAAAGTTTTGGTTGGCTGCAGGGGTTATAGATAACATTCATTCCCTTTCACCCACCAACACTCACATTTGTGCTGCTTCTGAAGAAAGAGAGAGAAATGTATGGAGAAAGCAGCAACCCCCTCCACCATCTAACCCACCTGGACCGCCCCCAAAAAGGGGAGGGTCGATTGGTTGTTAGGGAATCTGTTCCCTGTCAGCCCTGTGGAGTCAGTTTAATTTTTACAGACAGGGAACTGGAGGTTAGTACTAGCGGCCGATAGAAATATTGAGAGATCATGAGACCATGTTCAGACTGAGCTGCTTCAGGGCCAGCCTGCAGCAGGGTTGCTGGCTCCTCTCCTGCTGTCCAGGGACCAGGCTTCCAGGGAGAGGAATTGTTGGGAGAAACTGCAGTTGCCCAGAGAGGGCAGGAGTGAGGCAGGCCTACTCTACGAGGCTTTCTTGGGGGGAGCGTGGGCAGGTGGGAGCACCAGTGGGAGCAGAAAGATGAAGCAGAGGTTGCATAGATACAGACTGGTTTTGAAGGCAGCGGGAAGCCACCCTCTAGGGCTTTCAGAAATGACGAGGCGCTTTAGGGCACTGAGTTCCTGCCACTGCTTATGGGGTAACTGCAGCTGGCAGAAACCTGGGGGCCAGCTAACTTCCACAAGGGATTTAGTGAGGCTCAGGGGCACAGTGGAAGTGTCACTTATCATCAACAATTGGGGCAGTTAATTACAATGTGTTATTTAGTTTGATGATCAAAATTCAAATGGAACAAAATGGCACACAGTGAAAAGTCGGCGTGTAACCCCTCTTTGCAAGACACCCAGTCTTCTTCGCTCCAGACCATCAAGGTTAAATTTCTTGTGTATCCTTAGTGTTATTCTATGCATATAGAAGTATCTGTACATATCCCTGCCCACCTTTTGGGCACAGATGACACAGGTATGTTATGTATTGTCTTGCACTTTGCTATTTTTCACTTAACCCTATGTCCTTCATAGCACATAAAAAGTTTCCCTAAGAACTTCCCCCTCTTCTATAGCTGCGTACATAGTATTCCATTATGTGGATGTACCACAATTCACTTAATGACCCTTGTTGATGAACATTTAGGTTTCCCCCACAATTCCTTGCTATTATAACCAGTGCTACAAAGAATAATCTTACACATATGTTATCTCATGTGAATATGAGAATATACGTGTTTGACAATTTCTTGCAAGTGGAGTTGCCAGGTCAAAGGTGTGTAGAGTTATAAATTCTATGTATATTGCCCAATTACACATTAGAGAGATCGATACCAGTTTATATCCCTTCCACCAGCTTATGAACTTGCCTTTTCCCACACCCTCATTCCCAAAGTTGCCAACAAGGTGTGCTGCCCCAAGTTTCTGATGTGGGTCTATCTGAAAGGTGAAGCATTTTAAGTTGCTTTTCTATGATTATGAATGAGGTTAAGCCCACATTCCCATATTTAAGATCCATTTTTATTTACTTTCCTGTGGCCTGTCTGTTCCTATTCCTTGCATGTTTTTCTGTTGTGGTTTGATCTTTTAATTTTGCAATATTTTTTGTATGTTAGGAAAACCTCAATTGCAAATTTTCCCATCAATTCATTGGTTATTTTATGTCATTCTAAATAACTTAGTGAAACATAGTATTGACCTAGTTTAGCTACTTTATTTACTTGAAAAGTATCTATTTACATTCCTGAAAAAAAAATACTGCACAGATTAAGCATTCATGATTGTGGAGACTTCCTTTCTCAGATGCAGAGCGTCCTGTTAAATACTGATGAAAACAGTCAAGAAACACTGAGCACCTGTGTCTGGCAGTCTGCGAGACACAAGCAGATTTCAGAATCCATGACTGAGTCAGAAGTGATGGACCAGTAAAGTGATGGGGACTGGGAGGAGCGGTGTAGGCAGGGTGAGTCTGGGCAGAGAGAGGACAGGGGTAAGAATCCCTTTTGCTGCCTGGAGGAGAACACGCCACGAATTGGTGAGTATTCAGGAGTCCCTGGGAGGATGGGACAGTGCAGTGATTTGGGGGTGGTGCCAGCCACAAGGCAACGCCTTCCAGAGGCCAGTCGGCAGCCAGTGTGCCAGGTGCTAATAAAGGAATTAAGGCCCCTCGTCTGGAAGAATTGGCTTTCTCAACAGCAAACTTCCTTTGTCTCTTGTGTGGCTGGAGCCATAAATAAATTTGTGACCTCTTTCCCTACTAATACAGGTCCAAACCATTGCCTGGAGCCCCCAGACTAGGCTTCTAGAAGCCCCAGCCAGTGCCTAATGTACAAGTCTAAGCCAGCTTGGAGGTAGATGGTGCAACTTCAGGCTGCCCCCTCTCCCTCTTCAGTTCCTGCCTTGGGTCAACTTCCTCGGTTACAAATGCTAAGAGAAAGGAAAGAAAAAAACGAATGAATTTGTTTTTCTCGAAAAACTAAGACTAACTGGCAGAGCTTAGGCCTGCTAGGCACTAGGCAGGGTGGGAGAAGACATCAGCAGAGCTTAAGGAGGCCAGTGCCAAGGGTAAAACCAAGGTGTGTTATCCTGAGCTGTAGCAATCAGCCGCCGAGCTTTGATAGCTTTCAGACTTGTAACTCAGTACACACTTTATTGTTGATTAGCTTGGTTAAATCTTTTGGCCCATTCATATTCTAGCCCTGAGGAATTTCTGTGGTCAGTTGTAAAATGTTGGCCATCTGCCTCTTTTAAGGTCTAGGAATATGTCCTTCAATTTTTTCACTGTCTGTATTTCCTATGCTCCTTGTCTAGCTCGCACAAATTTGGACACAAGTGCAGGTCCGATTCTGGCTTGGATGGGTAGAGTATGAGAATGGTCAAAGTCATCTTCAAGTGTGGCCTCAAGATCATTAATATGCAAGTTGTTTCCATAACAAGGTGATGATGGCCTACTGAGGACCTATTTGTACCAGACACTGTGCATACAACTCCCTAAGTCTCCCAATTGTCCGAGGAACGTATGACACTCTCTGTTTCATACATGAAGCAACCTGAACTGAGAAAAGTTAAGTAATCGCCTCGGATCATACAGCTAGCTAATAAGTGACAGAGCTGGGATTTGAACCCGGTCCTGTCTAAACCCAAAGCCTGAACACTTGCTACTACCCTCTGCACCATCAGATTTAGAGCTCTGTAACAACTCAGGATCATTCCAATTCTCTAAACCAGGTCTTGATTGAAATAATAAACATTGTTCCAAAGATGCTGGTGACTTCACAAAAGAGAATAATGACCTGCTCAATGCAACTGGAAAGCAATTAAACACACACACACACACACACACACACACACACACACACACACCTGCTGAACCATAGGCTATATAGATGGCAAGGATGCTAGGAGCTTAGATATGAGATGCATTTGATACCATGACCTGAAATCACGGAGAAAGGCTTTCTGAGGGAGACATGTTCTGTTTTAGACCTCCACAGGGGACGAGGATTTTAAGAAGCTAAGAAGAAAGAGGAGGCTAATTTCAGCGTCTGGCAATTAGATAGACTAGATGTCCTAGAAAACCTCCCCACACAACACAGCTAAACTTGCTGCATACAGAATTCCTTTAAAATGCATCACTGAGCTTGCAAAAAGGTGAGAATAATTCGTAGAGACTTAGAGCAAAGACAGTGGCTGGTGCTTTTGGTCGTCCTGGTTGTCTAGAGCAGGGGTTAACAAACATTTTCTGTAAAGGGTCAGACAGCAAACATTTTTTGCTTTATGAGCCCATATGGTTCTCTGTTGCGGCCACTCAGAAGTGCAGCCACAGGTAACACATAAACAAAAGGGTGTAGGAGGATCTGACTTGCAGTAGACTTGAGTTTGCCAATCTTTGACCTTGGAGTTTAATGTCCTTTATAGGTCTTCTGATGTCGGGCCCACACAGAGTGAGAAGATAGAATTGAGACAATCCTCACACACGGAAAACAGGATCCCCAGGGAAAGTGTGGACTGGGAAGATGTGGCCTCAGGCAAAGGAAAGTGGACAGAAAAACTTACTTTATCAGGTTGGGTTTTAAATGAAAAAAGAACACTATCTCCCCTGTGAATTTGTTACTATAGCGAGGTCTACTTAATGGGATTGGAGTTTAAATTTATGTTACCTGTATTGTACAGGAAACTTCAGGCTAGAAAATTAACTTAAACTGGTTCTTGATTGGTAGTGCCTCAGGGCATCTTACCAAATACACGGTATGTTCATAATCCAGAATTACAAACCACACGAGGAAGCCAGCCATTGTGAGAAAGAGTCAGCAGAAGCAACAACAGATGACAGAATATTCTTTCCAGGATTTGATGTATTACAGTTATTGGTCATAGGAAATGACTATAGAAGTAAAAAAAGAATGAAAAAAAAAAGAACAGAATATTGCAGGAAGGGGAAGAAGAGAAGCAAAGATTCAACAATGGGGATGAGAACACGTTGAGGGGCAAGGAGGTAAAAGCCCCAGACAGTGTTCATGTGAGGGCACCAATGAATGAATGAGTTAAAAATTGATTCAACTCGTAGTGTGCACCCCTCAGGGAGATTCCAGTCTAGGAGAATCAAGGAAATAAATAAATGCCACGAAATGTGATAGGTACTTTAATGTGAAAAGGTACAAAATATAGCAGAGACAAAGCAGGAAGTTATCTGTTGCACCCAAGGGAGCTGGGGCAGAGGAGGAACTTACGTGTGAGTCAAGCTCCGGAGAATCCACTGGAGTTTGGACCCTGTCCTGGAGGTGATGGGGAGTTACTGCATAGTTTTAAGGAGGGAAGTAAAATGATCCAGGTTACAGTTAAAAAAATAATGATGGCTCAGTACAGTGAGTAGGATGGAGAGTGGAGAAATGAGAGACGGCAGGACCAAATGTAACATTGTTTGGATAGTCATGAAAAGACAAGGCAGAAGTGCAGGTGGATTTGAGAGGGATTTTAGAATTTTGTTCATTTGGGGGTAACAAATAGGAATAACCCAAATTTAATGGCGGTGCTCCCCTGATCACCCCGTGACCCTACCCCACCTCCTTTCCAGTGTTTCCGAGAGTTCCCAGGTTGTCTCCCAAGTGCTAATGAGTGAGTGTACCCCTGTGTGGTCCTTCTTACCCTTACAGGCTGTTGTGCTGTGGCCCAGGTAAGGTGGGAGTGGGTATCTCTTCCTTTTCCTTTGGTGTTAAGTGTGTTGGAAGAGTGCTGTTTGTTCCCTAATTACTACCCAGCTTTCATGAAATGGTTCTTTGAATTGTTACTTATAGGCTCCCTACTCTCCAGGAGATGTAGGGGAGGGCAGTGGGGGAGAAATCCGCCTGCCAGAGCCCATCCTCACAGTGCCCCTCACTTCTGACAACCCAGCCCGCTGTGCCTGGCTCTCTCTTCCCTTAGAAGATGCTGCAGGAGCTAAGCGGGGGTGTGAGGGAGGGGATGGATTGAGTTCTCCAAGGATGTTCCTTTGCTCCCAGGCAATGGTTTTACTGAGGCTTCTCTGTCGTTTTCCCAGAAATGCCTGTCCTGAGACCAGAGTGGGCAGCCATCATGCAGTATGGCACCTAGAACTCAGAGTCATCGGTCCAGTGGGGACAGTGAGGAGGCCGGAAAGATTTTCAGGGCTAATGGGAAAGACCACTGAAAAGATCAGGCAAGGTCTACAATGCTACCTAATGAGTCTATTTCTCCCACACGTTAGTGTTTCTCTGAGAGTGGACTGGTTTATATCAGCCAATGCATTACATAGGGAGTTGGCTCGAAATTTCAATTTTGGGGCTCAATCTGAATCAGAAGCCCTGGTGAGTGGGGGATGGGAAACGCAGTTTTAACTAGTGCTCCCTCCGTGATAGTTTGAAAATCCACACACATTTCTGTAATTGGGTTCATATGTCATTTCCTTTGGTAAATTAAAGGCTCCTGGTATAGGTGCAGTTTCTAGTTTTTCTTGCCTTCCCACACGCACAGGCACATGGTCAGTACGCAGTATACATACATGCACGAAAGTTGAGCAATAGCATGCAAGACTGAAAGTAGAATGACCATGCTTGTGAATGCCCTTCCAACAGACATTTGACACTCATTCCTCTATTACTCTTTTATTCTGCAAATACTTGGGGTGCCATCTCTAGGCCCTGCACTGCGCTGGGTGCCGAGTCCCAAGAGAGTTAAAGTGACAAAGAGGCAAGGGCACTGGAGAGGGAAGCAAGGGAAATGCAATGATGGGGTGAGACTTCTCCGAGGAAAAAGCTGCCCACAGAGCAGGGAAAGTGAAAATCCTAGGATCTCTTTGTGAGGCTTTTCTTAGGAGTTATAATTTTGGCATTGTTCTGTCTCCCCAAATGAAGAAAGACACCTCAATGCCTTCCTAATTCCCCAGCTTCGGGGCATGGCGGGCAGTCTGAAGACTCCTGGAGTCAGGAGATAAAGGAAAGCATTATGTTTCATTGGGTCCCGTTTGATCTTTATACCATCAACACAGGGGCTCTGAGCTCCCCTGTTTCCCTTTTCCTCCAAGTTCACCCAGAAGGCCATGGGCTCTTTGATGTTCAAAGATAGTTTGAACGATGTGCCTGGTCCTTTGTGCCCGAGTGTGCTGCTGGCAGACACTTCTGACTCAAGTCAGGGCAGATGAGAATTCCTCATCTCTTTCAGAGGCAGATCCAATGCTGTTGGGAGGAGGAAGAGCATGTTCTTTCATAAATTCCCCTTTCTCTGGGTCTCAAATGAGGTTTTTGACCCTCACTCATCTCCCTTCTCTCAACCTTGTTCCTGTGTAGAAAACCCTCTCCTTAATTTTGGCTGTCTCAGAGTAGCAAGGAAGACTCAGGGGGCAAGTGGACCTTCAAGAACAGCTATGTACTCAAGCAAAACTCAGGAGGCGGCACTGAGCATGTATCTCTGAAGCCTGCAACGTCAGGGACCTCCAAGGATCAGATGCCCACAGCTGTAGAAAGAAACAAAAAGCAAAACGCAGAACCACCCATCCCTTTTCCATTAGTTAAATCTTTTAACACTGTTTTGAAGTTGCCTCTGTGTTGCATGGAAATGCCAGGTGTCTGCACCTTCAGCAGTTGTGACCAGAGCTCTCTTCTTGGGTACCAGAGAGGCCTCCTGACTCTGCCAGCTTAGGAGAAGTGCTTGGGCATCGCCCCTGGCCAGGTTACAGCAGGGGCAGGAGCCGACTTTGCAGTTGCTCGGCCCAAGGGGAAAACCGTGTTAGGGAAAGCGGGCGTGTGTTAGTTTGCCTTCTTTGGCGATTTACTTAGTGACTGGGGATATAGAGCAAGGATGCATATGCAATAAGGAGTGTGACAGTATCCCTGGAAAGGGCCATACAGCTGGCCTCAAAGACATGGGGACATAGTTTGGGAACTGGAAAGATGCAGTTCCAGTCACTAGGTTATCTTCTCCCTCCTTCTCCTCCTCAGCCTGGGCCCTTATTGGTGCCCTAAATTACGGTGGCTCAGTCTCGTTTCTAGCACTCAGGTGGCTGCCACTCAGCTATCTCATCCTCCACACTTTGTGCATGTTTGCTTCTGTTGACTCAGATCTTTGACTTACTCGCTGATTCTGCTTACTCTTAGACTTTCATGGCCTGTCTTCTTCCTATGTTTTCTTTCTGTGCGCTTTTCAAGTGCCCTTTCTTTCCCCCCAAAACTAGCGATTGGCTCTCTTTCACTACATCTCCTGTTAAAATTCAAGAGAAAGAGAATTTGATTGGATCAAGTGAATCCTCAGCATCTTTTCTGGGTAGTTCTCTTTGGTCTGAGAGAATTGATAGGCCACTTTTTAACTTACAGACTGGCCAACCTGGCCAGAGGCACCAACAACCTGCTCACACCAAGGCAGCACATGCAAGAAAGCACTGGAGGTTTGCTCCTTATATGGGTGCAGTGGATTGAGCAGTTTTCTCAAAGGGGGACTGGGAGTATATATTCTGAAGACTAGTGTGCTTAGTGCAATGAGTTTTGGGGGGACATAAACCTGGGTTTGGATTGCAATTCTACTTAGTACTTTGTGACCTTGGGTAAGTTACTTAATCTTTCTAAGCTCATTTCCTTACCTGTGAAGATGGGAACAGAGATACTGTACTGTGGTGATGTGTGAATTAGAGAGAGATTGTCTAAGGTACCTAATAAACGGTGGGTGCTCGAGTTCTCCATAAAGAGCTTTTATTATGGCAATGCTGCCTTGGTCTGTCTGATTCTGGATTTTGCGTGTCACTGACTTTGACATAATTTTGGTGTTGGGAGCCCATATCTTGACTCACACCCCCTGGTTCCTACAGTGCCAATGTTGGTGGTAAAAATGAGAATAAAACAGGTGCAGAAAGGACATCATTAAGGAGCATTCAGAATACATTTTTTAAGGGAGATTTTTACATGTCACTCATATATCTTTTTTCATCCTTCCTTTTTTTAATCCTCACTCTAGGACGTGCTTGTTGACTTTTTAGAGAAAGAGGAAGGGAGGGAGAAAGAAAGAGAGAGAAACGTCGATGTGAGAGAGAAACATCAATCAGTTGACTCTTATATGAGTCCCGAACCAAACCAGCAACTAGGCATGTGCCCTGACCAGGAACCGAACCTGTGACCTTTTGGTTTGCAGATTGATGCCCAACCAACTGAGCCACACCAGCCAGGGCCCAGAATGTACTCTTGATTGTGTTATAAGGTCTCATCTGCCTGACTGGAACTAATAGGCAATATCTGAGATGTTTTCTCTTCAATAATTCAACAAGAATGACTGCAGTTTTTAAATCTGAAATAAGAAACCACATGTGTTTTCTTAGCTAGTCCCCTTCAACAATTCATCAGAGGATATCTACAAAGCCTTTGTAGTAAGATGATTGGAGCAAAGACTTTAAAAAACAATGGAGATAGCTCAGGGATACATCCGTAAGATAAATGCAGATCCAGAGTCAGAAACCACAATGTCTCATTGTCACTGGCTTAGCGATTGATACAGCAGGAGCTATATACTCAACCACAATCAGGAGCTGTCTGCCAGGGAAGCAGATCAAAACCAAGACTTTCTTCCCCAATCATGATGCCTGAGAAAGAAATGTAAGTGATTGCCCCAGGCTTCTTGATCACTTCCCTTGGCTAGTGTAGTTCAAACTCCACTCCTCTGCCTTCTCAATTTCAGGATTAAATCTGGGCCACCAGACAGAGCTTCTCGCCAATTCTTTCATGTGAAGAATTCCTGGATAAGCTGCATATAGCATAGCCAAGCCTTCTGAATATCCATGTGATTCCCTATCGAAGGAATCCTTTGTAGGCAAATAGCTCATGTTGATCATTTGTGAAAGGTTTGAATTTCATCAGGCAGCTTCTCTCTGCACCCATTTTGGGACACTGGGACCAGGGATTTCATGCAGCTAACTGCAATGGGTCATCCTGAAGTGTTGGGTCAAGGAGGCCTTCTAGTATCAATGTCCTCACTGAAGTTTTCTGGTTATAAGTTGAGATCTATAGAGCCACACGACCAGCTCTCAGGATCTCACACTGTTCATTCAAAATTGTCGACAAATATGGCAACAGAAGTACTGGCACCCGATGGCATAGTTAAGAATATATAGCCAAGTTAAATTTTAGAAAATGTGGTTAGTTTGGTGAAGGTATGTTTTGGTGAAAATTCTGTTTGGGGAGAAATTAGTTTTTTCCAGAAGGCTGCAAAGGCTATTTTTGGTAGAAATAAAGAGAGAAAAATGGGTAGCTGCAAGAAAGGTTCTTTTTACTTTGTAGTAGAAGAGATAAATCACAAACTAGTAAACCTTAAGGAGGTAAATTCCAGATTGAACCAGCCTAAGAGGCAATTGGAAGTTCTATCAAAAATTCTCTTTTCCCACTTAGATTTCTGATAGATGGAGACACATGAGAATGTCTTTCTGCAAGTTAGTCCATTTTTACATTGATGTATTGATTCAATAAATATTTACTGAGCAATACTATGTGCCAGGCACTATTCTAGGTATTGAGAGTTTAGTAGCAAACAAGACAGATTTCTTGGAAATTTAGACTATATCCAGTTTTTCTAATTACAAACAGCGCTGTTCGAAATGTTTTGCACTTCCTTTGAGCACACAGAGAAACCCATGTTAACAGTTTTTCTAAGATATATTCTTAGAAATGGAAGGGCTGGGATGCAGAGTACGTACACCTTCAACTTGACTATGTATTGTTAGGTCAATCTATAGAGTGGTTGTTCAGATTAAACTCCTGAAAGCAAGACATTGTTCCGTAATGTTGCCAGTTCATCATATTGTCAGACACCAATTTTTACAATCTTCTAAGTATATAAGTATTCCATTATGGTTTTGATTTTTAGTTCCTTGACTACAGGTGTGGAGGGGCATTTTCATATACTTATTGGTCATTTGTATTTTCCTTTTCTCAGATCCTTCAGGACTTTGGCTTGTCTTGTTTAACCTTTCCTATTTTCTGAGGACTGAATACTCACTCTGTCATGTAACAAGATTCCATAGATGTCTGAGGCTGCCTCTGAACTCGCTATCTCTCCTACACCCATCGATTCCTGTACCAACACTTCTCTTTCTTAATTAACATAGTTTAAAATAAATTTTCACAACTGCAGGGCAATTTCCATCTTCACTTTTTCTTTAAAATTTTCTTGACTATTCTTGACTGCTAGTTTTTCCATATAGTACTTAGAATTAACTTTTTAAGTCCATTAAAACGACCTACTAATATTTAGACTGATATTTTATCAACTCTATAAAATAATTTTGGTTGAATTAGCATGTTAGAAATACATGGATGTTATGAGCCATCATCATGGTGAAACGTTCTCATACTTTCCTTTAATTCGTTAAATGTATTTTCTTTTGGTTTTTAAAGACATATTTGTAATAGCTGATTTAAAGTCTTTGTCTATTAAGTTCCAATTTCTATTGACTGCTTTTTTTATTTCCTGTGTATAGACTATCCATTTCTGTTTATTGGCATGTCTTATGTTTTGTTGTTGAAAGTGGACTTTTTAAAATAATATAACATAGCAACTCTGGAATTATTCACACCCCTTCCACCACTTTATCATTGTTGGCATTTGCTTTGTGACTTTTCTGAACCAATTCTGTAAAGTCTCTATCCTTCACTGTGTGTGGCCACTGAATTCCTGGCATGGTTGTTTAGTGGCCAGCTAATAACTGGGCAGAGATTTTCTGAAATGCCATGGACCAATATGTCTCCCATCTTGTGGGATCCTAGGTGCATGTGTTGGAGCACAACTTCAATGCTCCAGTCGGCAGTTCACAACTCTGCCTTAGCTTTTTCTTCCTGCTTGCACAGAGCTTTCAGACCAACCAGATGGAGGCTTATGATTGTTCTTGGGCTAGTGCACAGACCTATGCATGCATGGGGGCTTCTGCATTCCAGGAATTATTGGAGTTTTTTAGAGCCCCCTATGGGTAACTAATTCTTCAATTTTTCCTTTAAGAATTTTTGTTTGCCTCTTGTTACAAGTGTAACACTGCCCCAGGCAGCTGGAATTTTAAATAATTGCCACTGATTGTTTTTACAAATGCCCTGGATAAGGCTGTTCAAACAGAGGGAGCTCCAATCCAATCAAATAAAGACAATCTCTGAGAATGGAGCTTTTCAATAATCTGCCAGGCATGTCAAACAGTGACAGTTCTCTGGGGGGGGTGGGGGGGGCGGGCGGGACCTTTGAGGAGCTCCAGACTTGTTCTGCCTCATGTATTAGCTGCTAGGCTGATGGTTTTCCCAGCTACCATGGTGTGAGACTACGGTTTTCAAGGCTGTAGCAGAGCTGGGAGAAGGGAATGGGGTCAGAGCAAATTAAGATGGCATAAAACAGAAAGTTGTTCTTACTGAGTTTCAATTGTTTTTCTTGAATTAAAAGTTCCTCTGATTGTGCAAGCTTTAGTTAATTTACGGAGTTCTAAAAAAATTGATTTTGACATTTTTCCAGTGTTCTCATGGAGAACCAGTTTTCAGAGGTTATTATCCACCGTTCTGGAAGTGCTTTTAGTCTCTCCCTCTCTTTCTCTGTCTCTTGTCAT
>VMDR010003671.1:0-69142 GCA_007922815.1 Macrotus californicus
ATTTCTTTTGTTGATTATGTTCCAGTTAAAGGTGAGATCATGTGGTATTTGTCCCTCACGACCTGGCTTATTTCACTTAGCATGATGCTCTCTAGTTCCATCCATGCTGTTGCAAAGGGTAGGATCTCCTTCTTTCTCTCTGCTGCGTAGAATTCCATTGTGTAAATGTACCACGGTTTTTTGATCCACTCATTGACTGATGGGCACTTAGGTTGCTTCCAGCACTTGGCTATTGTAAATTGTGCTGCTATGAACATTGGGGTGCATAGGTTCTTTTGGATTGGTGTTCCAGGATTCTTAGGGTAGTATCCCAGCAGTGGAATTTCTGGGTCAAAAGGCAGAGAACCACTGATTTAAAAGGTCTCTAAATGTTCTTCTGGCTCCAGTATTCTAGAATTCATTTTTCTGTGATTTGTTTGATGCTGAGTCCTTGGTCAGAGTTCGGATCCCCGTCTTCAGTGTTGTATATAGAGGAAATACAATGTGAAGGCTTTGTTATGCTGTGGGGTCCAGAAATAGCTTCTGTCAGAGGGGTGGCTTATTTGTGTGCCGGTTGTAGCTGGGAAGCCACCTCAGCAGGAATGTCAGGGGAAAAGGAACCTGCAGGCACTAGGTCTGTGTGTGTCTACTGTTGCTGGACTCAGCATGTGGCAGACCTGGACGTTGTCCTTGTATGGGGACACTTGGAACCTGGTGTGGACTAATGTTGAGCCCTTCTCTTTATCTGCAAAAGTGGGCTGAGTGGTGCTGGCAGAGGTGCTGTAAGCAGGAAATGAGAAGAGCCGTGCTGCTGGCGCTGGTGATGGGATGAGGCAGTGCGATGTTGACCACAGGCAGGGGAGGCCAAGGCAGACTGTTCCCAAACCTTGGTGTGCATACCCTCTCTGGGCAGTGGGGGGTCACATGCTTTGAGCTTCCATGTGGGACTTATGTCTAAAGTCTGGTTCTGCCACTTGGCAGGGTGGCTTTGGCTACAGCCCTTAAATGCAGAGTAGTTGCCGTAGTCATAAAATGGGAGCAACTGCATGTACTGGTCCTGCTTCCTTGCCTTTTTGTGGGGATCAGATAGATGTAAAGGCATCTACATACTGGAAAATTCCCAAGAGGCAGAAAGTAGTGATGGCAGTGGCTTTGAGGTTGGGGACATAGTTGTCCTTGTTTCCCCACTCTGGCCTGGGATTGTAATGTGTCCTTCTGCCCATTCCCCTGCCATCAGCTCTCTCTTGAACTCTCCTGGCCCCATAAAACTTGGTCTCCCAGGGAGGGCTGGTGTTCAGTGTGAAAGACCTGATGTGCAGAAGGCTGGGCACCAGAGCCCCCTTATCCTCTGCTGGCCATTGTCCTTACAGGTCACATTCCAGGCTGTCCAGTGAGCTCCTCTGTATCCTGTATCCCAGAGTGGCCTCTTGTACCATTGTGTGCCTTAGAGGGCTTGGCACCTTCAGTGGGCCATTGGGCCCTGTCTTTGCCACAAGTCAATATCAGGCAAGACAATAAAAAGGGAAGATTCTCCATCAAATGAGACTTACGAGACTGAGTAAATGTCATGCTCAGCTCTGCTGTTATGGGACGGTTCCAGAGACTGGGTGGCTTAACATCAGCATTTATTTCTCACAGTTCTGGAGGTTGGAGGTCCAAGATCAAGGTGCCAGCATGGCCTGGTTTTGGTGAGAGCTCTCTTCTGGGTTGCAGATGGCTGGCTTCTTACTGTATCCTCCCATGGCGGGAAGAGACCCAACCAGCTCTCTGGCCTCTTAGAAGGGCACTACTCCCATTCATTAAGGCTCCACCCTCATAACCTGATCACGTCTCAAAGGCTTCGCCTCCTAACACCATCCCATGGGGTGTGAGGATTCAACATGTGAATTTGGAGGAGACACATTGAGTCCTTGACAATAATCAAAAATCGTTTGTGGCTCTTGATTGGCTTCTGGCCTGAACAAAGATCTATTATAGGCATTATTATTAGGATTATTATTAGGATCTATTATTGGGGACAGCTGGGTTATGTTTCTGTGACTCCCTATTAGCTGATACGAGGAAACTACTGGAAATTTTATGAGATGCGATGATCTTAGGGTGTGGTAGACACCCAGCTAATCCCCTCCTGGATGGCAGACAGAGGGAGAAACAGTCAGATGTTTGTTTTTGGTGCCATATTTCAAGATCCTTTGTTACACAGCAATAGATAGATGCACTGTGTGTATGTAGAGCCTTTTTTTTTTGGAGTTGCATCTTGTAGTAGTCGGGGATGAAGTGTCATGATCGAATAAGTTACTTCTTATATTTTAAAAACCATTAATGAATGGCTGAATAGAAGACCGATGAACTCTCATACCCGTTTCTACATTCAACTTGTTGCAATATCATGTGTCATGTAGCCTCTGGAAAATTCTGCCATACACTCATAAGAGAATGAGAATGGAAAAGGTAAATAATTTAAGATTATTATAAAAATATTTTGACAACATAGAACCTCATAAAAGGTCTTGGGGATCCCCAAGGTGTCTTCAGATCACACTTTGAGGACCTCTGCTCTAGATCAACAATTGACTTTTAAATGATTCTGGTAAGTGGTGACAGAATGAGATGAGGCAAATATGGTTCAATAGGAACCGTATTGTTGGGTCAATTGGTGCTCTGCATTGGGCTCCTCTGGATGATGTTCTGTGTACCTGAAAATGTTCATAATAAGTTTTAAAAAAGGATAGAAAAGAAATGTAGACTCTTTGGACATATAGGGGATTCTAACTAGGAGGTCTGGGGAGTGAGGAGTGTTTTCCCTCTGAGCTCCAGGTACCTTTGTTTGGAGATCATTTTACATAGGGACGCTCACAGTGTGTCCTGTCATGTGGTCATTTATTGACCTAGTTCCCTGTTGCAGGACATATGGCTCACTGAAGCTTTTATAATCAATGCTAATGGTACTGTATGAATGTAAAAATGCTAAAGATGAACTGATCCTCTATGATCAATTAAATGCATAGACTTTAGATGTTGGAAGCGAGCTTCAAAATCAAAGCATCCCTTACATTTTACATATGAGGAAGAGATGTTCAGAGAGGTCGGGTGACTTATCTAAGGTTGTGTGACCGATAGCGACAGAGCTGAAAAAGCACCCAGGTCCCCGGATGCCTCTACAGAATCTTCTTTTTTCCCTCTAGGCTCAGAGGTCAGGGCCTGGGTGTGGTCTATTCGCCAGTGCACACACAGCACAGAGCACATGGCATAGTACGTGCTCAGTGAACATTTGTTGAATGAAGAGATAAGTGAGTTATGAGTATCCTGAGAAGAGACCGTCAGTATCACGAGAACTGCACAGGCATTTCCATAGATGGGAGTGTCAATGTTCATTACTTATTCACTCGAGTAGCAAATATTTGTTGGGTCCCTGTTGTGTATCTAGGTCAGGCTTCCTTAACCTTGATACCTTGGGCATTTGGACTAGATATTCTATGGGGGGGCTCGTCCTGTGCACAGCCATGTGTTAGATAGCATCCTTGGTGTCCCCCCACTCGATGCCAGTAGTAACCGCTGCCCCATCCCCCAGTTGTGACAGCCAAAGTCGAGATGTTGCCAAATGTTCCCTGGTGGTCACACTTGCCCCTGGTAGACACCTAGGCAATGGGATATAGTAGAATCAAATGGGCAAGGTTCATTCCCTTTTGGAAATGACCCTCATATTGAGGAAAGAGAAACTAAGTCCATTTTCTATATTTTGCCACCCAGTGAAATATGGGAGGACGCCAAGGACTGACAGCGATGGATTGACAATGCTAGTTAGACGGGGCGGTGACGAAGGCCTCTCTGAGGGAACAGGGACCTGAAGGAAGTGAGGGAGAACTTTGTGAGCATTGAAGCAGCTCAAAGCTCAGCACTGAGACAACAGCCTGTGCAAAGGCCCTGAGGCAAGGCAGGGCCTCATGCGTTTCAGGAGCCACAAAGAGGTCAGTGTGTCCAGAGGGTGCTCGCTCTGAGGTATTGCTGGGGCAGATCATGCGGGAGCTCAGCAGTAGGGCTACCGACCCAGGATCATTCTACGTGTGATGGGGGGCCACTGGGTTCCTTTGGGTGGGGGACTGACATGTCGAGACTTGCGTTCTAAAGGGTGGCTCACTCAGTGGTAGCTGAGGGAGAAAGCAGGGTGGCCAGTGAGAAGTGAGCTGGCCCGTGCCTCCCCCTTACTTAGCAGCAATGTTGTGCTAGGCACCTGGGGGGCCTCGCCTATCAAAGGAGGTGGATTCTGCTCCTGTAATTACCACATTTCCAAATGGTCCCTTCCCCCCAGGTCAGGGCAGCATTATCCTTGAGGGGCTGTGGCCACAGGGACAGCAAAGGAACAGGCATGCACGTTCTCCATATGATAATAGAAATGTCTCCCTCTGCCTGTCCTGTTGTGGATGAAGTCACCTGAGTCCTCAGGCCATAGTTTGGGACAGCTTTCTCACTGACCCTGGAGCCCAGGACATTCTGTGAGCTGGCTGTTTTCAGGGCCTGAGGGCTAAGTCCCTAGGCCACTTACTGGCCCACCCAGATCATTCCCGGGCCATCAGGGCTTGACCCGAACTACCCCTCCCCTTGCTGGGCATGGTACCCCATCATCTTGGATTTTCTTCCTCCTGGACCTAGTTAACCTTTGCAACTTTGCTCACAGGGCACTTGCTTCCTGTCATGCTGGTCTTTGTGGGGTTATCAGGAGCAGGGAGCCTGGCCGTTGGTTGGATTGGTGAAAGCTCCAGGCCAGAACCTTCCCTGTGGGAGGTGACTGAAGTCACTCAGGGGAGTCTGGGAGTACCAGGCCAGGCCCTGGACCCTCCCATCAGTAGCAACTCCAATGCCCAGGGTAGGTCTGGGGCTTGGTCTGGGGCTTGGCCAGAGGGAGACATACCCACAGTGGCTGCATTCTGCTCCTCCCCCTGCCACGGTGGCCTTGGTGGCCGTGGTGGCTATGGTAGCCCAGGTGGTGGCCAAGCCTCTTTCCCTTGTGCCCACGCAGCAGTTCTTACATCTGTCTATGGCCTGACTGTGCTTCCCTGCCTTTTGGTTCTTCGTTTCTTTTCTGGCTGTAGATGACTAAATGTGAAATGTATTTTTTTTCCCTGCACTGTAACCTTTGGAGGTGCTGGCTGCTTAGAAGGGCTTTGTGGTTAATAGTTAGGAGGGCCGACCTCCTCGATGACAGATGAGTCATTTTTCCTCTTAGCTTAGTCATGCCTTCTACCAGCACATCTTTAGCCCAGAGCTTATGAATTGACTGCCATTTCAGCCCTCTCCTTGGCAACCCAGCTAGATTATATGGTTAAGCCACCCTGTGGCCATGTTTCTCTGTGGCCTTGCTCCAAGGACAGTGGGAGGAACACCTCAGGGCTGTACTTGATGACTCCCTGCACTTAACCTTTACAAAGTTGCTAGTGATGAGGAGCTGTTCAAACCTGATTTTTCCACGAGGGGGTGTACCCCACATGAGCAGAACAGAGATTGTTGTGGAAGAAAATGGTCCATGAGGGGGTCAGTGTGCAGGAGTTCCAAGTGAGTGAGGGACACAGCAACCGTTATGGGCTGAATTGTGTCCCCCAAAATTCATATGTGAAGGTCACAGCCCCTCAGAGTGTGACATTATTTGGAGACAGTGTCATTATACAGGTGATCAACTTAAAATGACGTCATTAGGGGGTCCCTAACCCAGTCTCAGTGGTGCCCTTATAAGAAGAGGGAGTTTCCATGCACACAGGCGCAGGGAAAAGACCCTGTGAAAGGACACAGGGAGAAGACAGCCCTGCATGAACCAGGGAACAAGCCTGCCACCATCATGACCTCAGACTTGTGGCCTCAGGCACTATGAGGCCATCGCTTCTGTTATTTGAGCCATCCAGCGTCTGGCAGCCCTGGGGGAATGAACAGGGCGGTGGTTTCAAGGAAGCGTGAGCCATCACCCACCTGGGAGGTCACAGGGAACCCAGCAGGCCTTTACTTGTCCCCGAGGCCTGCTAGGCTATTGTGGAAGAAGGGCCTTTGGGGCCTCTGATCTGGAGTGCTTGGGCCTGTGACCTCACCTTTTCTCTGCCTCAGTTTGCTTAACATAGGGCTGAGGGTGGCAGCACTTCATTCAGAGAGTGTCAACAGCCCTACGGACTGAATATGGGAGATGGGCTTAGAAGGATGCCCTAGAGCAACTCGTTGTCATTGGTATTATGGTGAGAAGGAGTCTCTGGGGCTCAGAGCCCTCACGCCCCTCTCCCTGTCCCCTGGGGTGGGGATGTGACAACACTGACTCCATTGTTTCACCCAAGGCCACAGGAGTTAGCCTGAGTCCCCTTTCAATTCACAGGCCCTGTTCCAAAATGAGACAGATAGCTGCATGGCCCTGGAGCTGTAGGAACCATGCCCCAGAGGAAGGGTCATGGGCCACACCAGCTCCCCAGTCCTGTGGCACCCAGCTGGGGCTGAAGGAACACAGAGCACCTGGGCCTGGGAGGTGGGCCAAGAAGGAAGAGGAGGAGGAGGGGGAGGGGGAGGAGGAGGAGCAGGAGGAGGAGGAGGAGGAGGAGGAGGAGACCGTCCCCACTCTACTTGCTTCAGGCCAAATTTTGAAATGGGGAAATTGTAATTCTCACATCTCTTTCTGCACGTCCTTTGTCTCTCAGCTTCCCTCTTATTGGGACTTGACACTGTCCTGGGTCATGTGGCCCTTGGCCCCTCAGCACGTGGCCCCTGAGATCTGCTTTGTCAATACCCCTTGGTCTTTGCCCTCCTGGGGATCCCAGCTTGGGGTCTGGAGGACTAGCTGGAAGGGGCGAATGAACCGTGGCCCCTCAGTATTCTAAAGGTGTCTGCGTTGAAAAAAGGGGGACTCTACTATCCCAAATGAATATGAAACTGGCAAGGTTGCAGGCAAAGCAAAGTGAAAAGATGAGCCCTGATGACCTTGCCTCCTGGTACTCATGTGCACGCGTAGCCCCCTCCCACCCTGGTCACTCAGAGTTGACCTATGCCACCCATAGGATACTGTGGAAGTGGTGGTATATGACTTCCAAGGCTGGGTTACAAGAGACCCCACTGCTTCTACTTTGTCCCTCAGATTACATGCTCTGGAAAAAGCCAGCTGCCATGTCTTGAGGACACCAAGAAGTCCTGTGGAGGTGCAGGGTGGACCACAGCTGAGGTCTCCCGCCAAAAGCCTGTACCAACTTGCCAGCATGTCTGGGGGCCACTTGGAAAATGGGACCTCTTGCCCCTGTCAACCCGTCAGATGGCCATAGGCAGGGCCAGTAGTTTGACCACAATCCCCTGAGAGACCTTGAGCCAGGAAGACCCAACCAAGCTTCTCCCGACTTCCTGGCCCACAGAAACTGTAAGATCACACATGTTTATGTGTAGCTGCTGAGTTCTGGCCTAACTTGTTATGCAGCATTGGGTAGCACATACAACTGGTAAGAGCCTGAAATTTTCTGTGAGAGGAGGTGACCTCCCCAGCCTGTGGCTGCCACAGTCTTGGCTTTTCCGAAGCTCACCCATTCTCTGATGGCTCCACGAGTGTTCCTGGTGTGTGTCCTGTCTCTCAGTGAGAGGAGGACAGGAGCTTCATGAGAGGTTTGGGTATATTGATGCTAAGTTAGGGCATATTGATGATGACTCTGAGTGTATGGATTTTAAGTTAATGGACAACTGCCTATATTTCATGAAAATGTATATCTGCAAATCCATCTTCATGGCCTGGAGACTTCAGTACAGTGGCCCTCAAATGCCAGTGGGGTTTGGGTGTCTGGCCATCCCTTCAGCCCCCCAGCCTTTCTATGTAGCATCTCTCGTTTTTCCTTCCCCTAGTGAACATGACCCGACCTGTAACACCGCAGGGAGCCCCTCTCCTCTGCCTATGGCATGGTGGGCATGCCAACCCCAGCTTTTGACCTGAATCATTTCAGTGGGAGATCAGTTTTGTAAGAGATGATGGGAGAGGCATTTACAAGAGAAGGAAAGTATTTCACAGGCACTTCAGTTGAATAATTGTCCTGACGCACGTGTCTTTTTTCTCTTGCTGCTTTTCAGCTATTTTCCTTTTCACTGGTATAACAATTTGATCATGATATGTCTTGTTGTTTTATTCTTTCTTTCTGTGAGTGGGATTTGTTGAGCTTCTTGTATCTGTGGGGTTGTAGTCCAACACTCTGAATCTTTGTATAGGAAGGGATTTCCTGTAGTCATGTTCTAATCAGCTAATCCAAATTGATTTCTGAGAAACTTCTTGAGAAAGTTTTACATCAGTTCCCCTCTCACCTCCTCCACCTGGATAAGAACACAAAGGCTTGGCCTGGCCAGGCCTTGGGCCTCAGGCACTGGAAGGCGTCTTTCTGTATCTCTTCCTTGTTTGTTCAGTTTCTCAACTTGTCACTGGTGACATTTCGGGCGGGGTCATTCTTTGCATGGCAGTGTCCTACGCATTGCAGGGGGTTTAGCAGCATTCCTGGTGTCTATCTACTAGATGCCAGTAGTGCCCCTGTCAGATGTGACAACTCTCTGCAGACATTATCCAGTATCCCCTGGAGGCAGAATTTCCTCTGTTGGGTAAATTTTCATTGGTCTCTGCTGCCTGGCTTCCTTCCCCCTCCTGTAGACACCCACTATGGCTGGTAGCTCACAGGTTAAAGAGAAACTTCCTTTTTCTCCATTGCTCTTGCGTGGCCTTGTGTGGGTCCTGTGTGTACCCCGTAGGCAGGCATAGTGCCTGGCTGTCAGAGCTGCCGAGTGTTCACCTGTAAAATGGGCTGGTGGTGTGCCCCTACCTGACTGCAGGGCCTGCACCTAACTATGGACCCCGGGGATTCCCCGCCCTCAGCAGCTCCCCTTTCAGTCTTAGTGCTTTCTTGTCCCCTTCAAGTCCTTGCCCTCTCCAGGCCACGCCCCTTGTTGCTATCAGACGCCCGTTTTAGAGCACCCCACTCTTCTTGAAACAAAAAACCTCAACAAATGACAACCAAAGTGTGCCTCAAAAGAAACTGAGCATTTTATAATCTTTTCTTAAAAAAGATTTTATTTATTTTTAGAGAGATGGGAAGGAGAGAGGGAGAGAAACATCAATGTGTGAGACAGACATTTATTGGTTGCCTCTCACATGTCCCCAACCGGGGACCTGGCCTGTAACCCAAGTACATACCCAGACCAGGAATTGAACCGGAGACCTTTCGGTTTTTGAGATGACGCTCAACCCACTGAGCCATGCCAGTCAGGGTGAAAGTAAGCATTTTTAGACAGCCTGAAATGGCTTCCCATGTAACCAGGGGCTTTCTTTCCAGCATAGCCCCCTGTACCTGAACCCCAAGGACCTCAAGAGTGGGGACGAGTTTGTGCTCTGAAGAAAGATGACGATACTGACACCAGAAGAAGGGATGGATGCCCCTGAGCAAAAACCACACATGAAAACAGTGCCTAACAATCTGCATTTGCTGATGGGCAGGCCACACTTTTATATTTCTTAAAATTGCAAAGTATCACAAACATGCCATAAAGCACATAACACCTAAACGTATGGCTTCACGGATTGTAAAAGACACATCTGTGTCGCTGCCTGACACCTGACATTGTTGATGTGATTCTATATAGGTGGAATCACACACTGTATTCTGATGTATCTGACTTGCACAACACGCTGTGTTTAAGACTGTTTCCTTGCCAGTACATTTGGGGGACCATTTGAGTTAGAGGGGGGCAGAGGAAAAGAAGCCACTGAAGGGTGTGAAGGTGTCCTACCATGCCTTGAGTGGAGGTGGGAGTTAAAAATTGGAGCATAAGGAGAAAGGAGGAGGCAGTCCCTGCCTGTGTTTTTTGGCCGCTCCAACCTACTACAGGCAGAAGGGCTGCTTGTAGAGCACCATCTGGTGGCCATGTAGTGCAATGACACCCCCTTCTGAGGCCAAGAGCACCCAGCATGGTGGCCTTCAGAGGAGTGACCAGCACCAGGAAATTGGCAGCCAGCACACATCATCAGCCCCTGAGCTTAGTGCCTTGTATGATCCACGTAGGTTGCAAGGAAAGTGAGTCTGTAAAGGATGCTCGTGATTTGTTGTTGGAGCTTCTGGCAAACTTGTGAGAAATGAAGCTTTTGGGAAGTATTTTTTTTTTCTTTAGCAGCTTTAACTCCATGTTCTCAGGTGCTCTCTTCCCTGTGTCCAAAACCTCTTACAGTGTCTTGTGCTGTGGGTGACCTCGAGCTCTGTGGGCTGTGAACAGTTTGTAGAGCAATGGTATGGTCATATTTATATTTACGAACCAAGGATATCTGGGATCTTGCAGCATTTAAATAGCTAATTCATTACAAAAACTTTTGTGGTTGTAGGATATCATACAAACCTCAAACTGTGTGTATGTGTGTGCATGTGCAAGTGTATATATGCACATACATGTGTGCATGTGACTACGTTTTAATTTTCCCAAAGCTTCCAGGTTGATGCATTGCGACTGAGGTCCTTTAGTTGCGTTTCCGTGGTATCATCCGTCCTGCCAGTACCGCTGTGAGGGACGACTGTGCCTACTTATCTCTGGACTTCTCCCAGTGGGTCATGGGGCTTTCTTTGCTGGCTTCTGTTGCTTGGTGAGGGTTGTAGATCTGCAGGATGCTCTGGTCTCTTGGACTGGGGCCTGACAGGTCACCGATGTCCAATACACACTTTGCCTAAGGCAGGGGTCGTCAAACCACAGCCCCAGCACACTGTGAGTTCCTGTAAATGCAGTGTCACAGGCACACAGCCACATGCCTCCATTTACCCCTTCTCTAGGGCTGCTTTCTACTCCTGTGGCTGAGTGGGGTTATTGCGACAGAGACTGTATGGCCTGCAAAACGGAAAATAGTTCCCATCTGGCTGTTTGCAGGAAACATAGCCAACCTCCAAAGGAGAAAGGTGACAAGGACAGCTCGTTGGAAAGGCTCCTGAAATCAGATGTTGGTGGCAAAGGAATCTGCTGGCACTTACCCCCGTGGTGACCAGCCTTCCTTGCTGATTGGAGACTTTTAGTCTTTTAATCTGAGTTATGACTTTCTGGTCCATCTGCCCAAATCATCTGGGGCTCGGTGAAGAGAGAAAGGTGGCAGATAAGACGACATGGTCTGGTTTGGGAGAGGGACACTGGCATAAAGGTTGTCAGTTTCTTATGGCACCTGGTCACTGCTGGGCCAAGAGAGGAGGGGATGGTGGAAAGTCTACAATGACACATCTACGAGTGGGTCTAAGAAGTGCAAAATGATGGCAGCCCACATGTCATGGTTCCAAGTAGAAAAGCACGCAAATGTCTTTCCCTCCGCAGTAGAAAGGGGAAGTCCATAGGGGTTTCTTCCGCAATCAATCACCCTGAGGGCCAAGGTGAGTCTGTATGACTACCGACTTACAAATGGTTTTTACAGTTTTTAATGTTTACAGAACAACCGAGAGATTTTGTGACCCATGAAGATTATATGAAATTCAAATGTCAGTGTCCATAAGTCAAGTTTTATTGAAACAGCCCCAGTCATTACTTTGTGTATTATCTCTGACTGCTTTTATGTGACAATGGCAGAGTCGGGTCATCTCGACAGAGGCCACATGGCCCACAAATCTTCAAATATTTGCTATCTGGCTCGAAATGGAAGAAGTTTGCAGTTATAGGAGCCAAGACAATGAACAAATGATAATTACAGTCAACAATGTGGATGGATCTTATTAAATAATGTAGAATCAAAGAAGAGGGTAATAAAACATTCCATTGATATGAAGTTCAGAAACAGGCAAAATTAGTCCATGGTGTGAGGGTCAGGATAGTGGTACCTTTAGGGGTAGGGCAGGACCTGGAAGGGGCCATGAGGGGGCTTCTAGGGCCGGTCATGTTCTGTTCTTTGATCTGGGTGCTGGTTATATGGGTGCATTCCTTTTGAGAAAAAATGCTTAAAATGCTTACCGCAAGCTAACTCAGACCTGTCCCCCTCATTTGACTGGTTGAACAGCTCAGAGTAGTTTCTGCAGTGTAACAAAAATGAATGTGTTAGATTTACTCTTTGTGCTTACTAAATCTTTAATTCTACAAAAAACAGGACAAACTAAGAGATTACGGAGAACTTGATCCTGAATGTGTCCTGTGATGATTTCCCAACTTAATCCTCATTTCCCTAAAATGTCTGTCTTCCTTTTTGTCCGAGGGGGGAGAAATCAGTCTTTGTAGCAGCTATGATGTGAATTCTCATGGACAAGCATGCCCATGGGCTTGGGCTGGTTTCTACCATATCCCACTGCTCAGCTGCCGCTTGCTTTTTGTATATACATTCGTGTGTATTTAGCGATCTCTTCTGAATCATACTTTCTGGTGCCCACTTCTAAGTGCTACAGGCAGTAAGGGTCACAGATTTTATGATAGCTTTTGAAGGTGTGGGATTATCACAGAGACTACCCAAAGTTTTAATTTTGCCAACAGTGAAGAGTATTATTATTATTATTTTTAGTGATTTTCTGCTTTGTAATGACTGATGTAAAGAGCTGGCAGTGAAGATAGCTCTGAAATTTCTGGAAAGTCCCATGGGCTTAACCAGTATCTGGGGCAGAGACAAATAATTTTGATTAATTAAGAAACGTTAGCTTGTTCCTGAGGCGGTGAAGGGGGCTGGTACTAACGTTCGGTCTCTGTGTCATGAATTGATGGATTTCTTTTGAACAAAGAGAATAGTCTGTAATAATGTAAACACTCTGAGGAGTTTTCAGGAAAAGATATTTAAACTGCCAGACATATTCATGTTTTCATGCTTTTGGATTGCCAGGGAGGAAGCCCCCAGCTCCCTCTGGAGAAGTTAATGCACATTCCACAGATGGGGTCAAACAGGTCAGAGTCACGAGGGTGAATAGGAGCTTTTCAGATAGAGGACAGGAAAGCTGGTCCAGGTGGAGGAAACAGCACACTCAAAGCCAACTCAGCACACACATAAACTCATTACTAAAATTCTGCAGCACACCAAAAAATATGTTCTGTTTTTGCTGATCTGACAAAAAATAGGTGTAATTTTCATTGATTCACACCGGACCTCTATTGTTGTGTTAGCTGTTGTCATTTTTTAATTTGACAAACTAGGGGAAAAGAGGTCAGTGCCCCTAGCTAACTACATCGTCAGCTATTGCGTGTTTTAAAAATTCTTGTGGCACACTAGTTGAAAATTACTGCTCAAATGTATGGGCTTGTGCCGGACATTTTTGGGCAGAGTGAGTTTTTGTTTCAACCATTATTGCCTGGAGTTGTGGCTTCACTAGAGATTTGGTTAAATCTCAGGTAACATGAACTCATTTTTGATACAGTGTGCAAGCCTGCAATTCTTCTATCTGCAGGCTGAGTCTTTCTCCTGGAGGCTCCCCTTTGTGGATCAACAGTCTGCCATCTTCTTTTTCCCATCAGAGATTTTCTTTACCACATATAATATAAGGCTTATTACCATCTTGTTTTTGTAAAAATGAGAGTGAAATCGTTGCTTTCTAATTTTACTCTTTCCCTTTTATTATTGGTGGCTACTTACTTATGCAACATGATTCTTCCCTGGGCACACATCAGCCAGTATATGTTTCAGCTTGGCATGGCTCAAACCTCAAACTTTTAAAGTTTTAAGGCAGCTGAGCTGTGCAGATGGCCGATAAATCAATCACTATGGCCACTTTATTGCTTGTAAGGTGATTACCCCACTTTGCCCATAGTGACTTTTCAATTTGATTAAAATGCAGTTTCATCAGGTCGTGGTTGAGCCCTCCAGATAAAAAATACATAAAGCAATGAGAGAAGCCTCCCCTTAAATATTTTTATAACTACCCTTCACCTCTTTATTCAGCACTTTTGTGGTTCTCGTTCTATAATTCAAATTTCCATACTCCTTGCCAAAGGAATTTTTATTTAGTGCTTATTCCAACCCCTTGTCTTTGTAAGAGTGTGATATTTTTCCTGCTAACTGCTGCTGAGCACTGGCCCTTCTGCAAAGCATTTTCTCCCTCTTAAATTAGCTCCGATGGGATTTGTAATCAGGCTCTGATGGCGGTGTAACACGGCTGATGTCTTGGTTTATTTGCAATTGTTTTTCAGAGAAGAGGAGCCAGAAGAGTGGGAGTGGAATTGTTATGCAGGAAAGGAGTAAACCCTCAACTTTGCTACCATCCTGGCAGCAGGAGCCCTTTTGACTGTATTTTAAGAAAATTGAAAACTGAGCATGTGCACCTAGAGCTCCTGGTCCAGGGCAGAGTGTCGCCTGCTTGACACAGCTCTTGGCTTGTCTTAGGCCATTCAGGCCACGGTAACAAAATAATCATAGGCTGGTGGCTGATAAACAGCAGATATTTATTCCTCACAGATCTGGAGCCTGGAAGTCTGAGATCCAGGTGCCAGCATAGTTGGGTGAGGACCCTCTTCCCAGTCACAGACTTCTCACTGTGTCCTCACATGATGGAAGGGACAAACAAGGGAGCTCCCTGGAGTCTCTTTTATAAGGACACTCACTATTGCCATTCATGGGGCTCTGCCCTTAGGACCTGACCACCTTCCAGAGACCCCACTTTCTAATACAATCACATTGGGGGTTAGGATTCCAACACACAAATTTGGGGGTGGGTACACAAACATTCAGACCACAGCATGGCTTGTATGGCAGGTAGTCCTTGTCCTTCTTGTCCACCCCGTTGTCCACCTCCATAGAACCCTCTGCAGATTACCTTGGCTCCCACCAATTAGTTCAAGCTTTACCAGCATGTACTCTGCTGTTGCTCTGCATGGTGAATATCCACAGGGACAGCCACATAGGCTGTCTGGTTGAGTGGCCTATCTACTAGGACAACCAATTTATTGGTTTGGTTACAATGACTCGATTTTGAGTGCTATGCCTCAACCCCATTTGTCCCTCCAGCCCTCTCATTTTGACACCTTACTTTTGCAGAACATGAGATTTTTCAGAAATGTGTATAGTTGATTGTTATTACTTGTGGTTCTGTATTCATGAATTTACCTAGTTGCTAAAATTTATTTGTGAGCCCCACATCAGTGCACATGGCACTTTCCCCTTCATTCACACACATGTGCATGTGCAGAGTGGCAAAAAGGTTGAGTCTCCAGCAATGCACGTGTCTAGCTGAGGTTGAAGAAGGCAGCACTCTGCAGCCTCGTTTCAGTGTTCACACTGTAAACAAGCATCCTTTCAGTCTGTTTAGTGTCACGTGTTTCACATTTTTGTGCCTTTTTATTGGTGATTTCACTGTTTACAATGGTGCTGAAACTCAGTGCTGGAGTACGTCTAGCATTCTTAATGCCACCCAGTCTAGGGTATTTTTGTTATAGCAGTCCATATTGACTAGGACAGACTGTGTGTGTGCACATGTGTATTTCATTACAGCAGAGATGCCTGTGCTGAAATAATTCTTCCTCATAGGAGAAAATAGTACAAGTGGATTATTCTGCCGGGGGGGTGTGGAGATATCCTGCTTGTGTTTTTAACCACAGGTTTTCTCTCCCAGGTGTAACTAGCATGGTTTCATGCACAAGTGATGAGTGGCTCTGGAAACCTAATGGATTTTCTCGATGAGCCATTCCCTGACGTGGGGACATATGAGGACTTCCACACCATTGACTGGCTGAGGGAAAAGTCACGGGACACTGACAGACACAGAAAGGTAGGTGGCAGTCATAAGACACATGTTGAAGGGGCTCCCCTGCTTTCATTGGACAGTTATTGAGATCAGACTTAGGTTCCTTTGTCATCTGTAGGCTGGGTTCTCAGGAAGGGAAGTGCTGTGGGAGAGGCAGCCTGAAAATACTGACTTTCAGAAGAATGTAGGCTTCTGTTAAGACAGGGAGGCAAATGGGCGCTCTTGCAATGTGTTTGCATGTATCCACCTGCCTCGTGAGTGTGATTCATGCTAGAGAATCCAGAGTTCTCGTGTTTAACATTGAACCTGAAAAACAAAAGCAGTAAATGAGTAGGTTCTTTTGTGAACAAAGCCTTACGATGTAGATTAAAATAAGAATTCTATTCAAAATGGTGGCACTGAATCGATGTCTACCTTCAAAATGGCTTTTGAATAATGAAAGATCAAATCACATTTAATAAGTTTCTTTAAGTGAGTGACTTTTTTGAACTAGAAAGCCCATTTTATCATTGTGATGGGGAACTGAAAGAAGGATGTAGTGGGAAATCGGTTGGTTAAATTACATTTGTTTCCTCAAGCACCCTCTTTCCTGAGGAAGGTTTCAGGCAAGGAAGCCTGAATTGGAAAATGTATCCAAATGATACTGTGTCTTTCTGTTTCTAGATAACCAGCAAAAGCAAAGAGTCTGTATGGGAGTTCATCAAGGGTCTCCTGGATGCCTGGTCAGGATGGGTGGTCATGCTGCTCATTGGCCTGCTGGCGGGTACGTGGAAGGGTGCTCCCGGGGCAAAGCTGAGCTGCTGAGCCCCAAAGCGCTAGCTGTTTGGGTCGGTACGCTGAAGAGTGAGTGTGTCTCTTTTACCCAGTGCAAGGAATTTAGTGCTTGAAATGCCTTACAGCAAAATATATGATCATACATTTAACATAAAATCCCCAACCCAGCCGTGGCTGGTATGGCTCAGTGGATTGAGTGCTGGCCTGTGAACTGAAAGGTCACGGGTTTGATTCCCAGTCAGGGCACATGCCTGGGTTGCAGGCCAGGTCCCTAGTAGGGGGCGCACAAGAGATAACCAGTTATTTTCTTTTGCACATCGATGTTTCTCTCCCTCCCTTCTTCTCTCTCTAAAAATACATCTAAAATATAATAAAAAATCTATCATCCATAAGGCACGATCTGAAGGTGGTGCCCAAGTGTGGTCACTGCAAAGCTGTAATTGGAGAGCTTGGCCAGCCTTTCCACACAGGACAAACGTCTATGGCCATACTGGATTTCATCAAAAGCACACGTTTTACATTCTATACTACTTGGCTATGTAGAAGGCAAAAAAGTATGGAGAAATTTTTATCTCTAATAATAAAATACCGTATGAGGCTGGCCTTTACTAATATTGACAGGCCCTGGAATGAATTGTGAACATCCCAAGACACTGAAAATAATGTGAGACACTTTAGGAGCTGGAGATACGTCCAGCCAATATGTTGTTCTGACCCACGGGGCCTCTGTAGCCTTCATTTTTGTAATCCCAACACCATGTTTCCAGAGTGAATGGTTGAATCTGTGGAGGAGAAACCTACCTTTTTATTATCCAATGCACCAGCTCTCTATGGAAATTCTTTCCTGAAACTTACTTCTTTTTAGGAGACTTTGAATGTTAATGTCTACAATAAAGAATTTGAGCATGCTAAACACATGCCCTTCATAAACCCCCTACCTATAATAACATAAGAGTTTTGGTTATAGGATTGACCAGACAGTGACTATAATATGGGCAGAATATAGCAAATGCTCTAAGAAAGAATGCTAATGGGGCACAGATATAAGTTTTGTGGGGTGCTTCTTCATTTGTTCCATATGCAATTGTAAGAGGAGCTCCATCAGCTTTGGCACGTCACAAAGGGCCAAGAGGAATGCTTAAGGGGGACTGCTTTCCTTCTAGTCACAGGAGCTGTTCATCCATTTCTCCCAGTTTATCCTCTCCCATTGACATTCCCAGTACATAATGGCAGCAGTGTTGGAAGGGAAATTCAATTTTATGGATATGCGGTGTCTTGCCACCAATTTGTTTGACTGCTTCTCTGAAGACCTTTGAAGGTAGGCAGGGTACGAGTTGGCTATGCACTTTGAAAGTAGGCAGGGGCTATGAATTATGAAGATGTACCCTTTATAAAACCCTCCTGTTTAGAATAGATTTATAAAACCATACACTGTATCACTATCTTTGGCTCCTAGGAAGGAAAAATGAATAGAGAAATGAAGAAAGCCAGAATAGATTTTGTGCCATCTTGCCGGAGTAAACAGCACAGTGTAGATTTATTGACTAATCTAAGAATCTGATTGGGCTGTCTTTAACCTGATATTAACCAATTGGCTTCACTATCAACCTGATTCCCATCAGTTCTTTTAGGAAGAATCACCTGGGGAATTAAAAAAATAATAATGCTCCCTGAGGCTTCAAATAGTATATTTGGAGATGATGTCCTAGCACTGAGTAAAGAACCCCACTTCCTCCTATCCCCCTCCACCTGTGATTCCAATGTGCAGCTTGGGTAAGAACCCACTGGAAAAAGGCTAGCCCCTGGACACATCAGCAAATGAATACAGGAGGAAGGCAAGAGTGACATGATGCTAACAGTGAAGGCAGCCAAAGCATTCTTTTGATCTGGATGTAGCTTGAAGGGAAAGTCAGCAAAGTGCACCCCATTGACTTTCCCATTCCCCAGTGGTGCTCCAGACATTATATTTTGACTCTTGACATGGAGAGGTCCAAAAAGGGTCTCCTCTGCAGAGCATTTATGAAGACTCACCACTGGGTGTCACTATTGCTCCACCAAACGAAATTTCACCGAAGCATTAAGGAAGCATTTATTATTAGTCACCACTGGGTGTCACTGTTGCTCCACAAAAGAAAGCATTAACGAAGCATTTATTAAAAGTAACCACTGGGTGTCGCTGTTACCCCACAAACAAAGCATTTATCAGAAGTTACCACAGGGCGTCGTCGTTATTTCATACATAGAAGGGAGCTGAAACTCCCAGCACTGTGAGAAGTGGAATCAGCCAGGAAGATTGGGTGTAGGAAAATGTGATGATGAGTGAATGAATGGTGGTGGAATTTGAAGTGTCTGGTCCCTGGCTATCAACAGGACTGTTCTCTCACCTTCTTTAGTTCTTTGTTCAAATGTCATCTTTGACTTGAGGTGTTCCCTGATCACCTTTTCTAAAAGTACACTTCTCTTTGTCTGAGCCTCATCCCCCTTGTCCACTGGATGTATGTGTTGTATGTATGTATGTATGTATGTAACAGCTTTATTGGGGTATAATTTACATACCATACAATTCATGCAGTTAGAGTATACAATTCAGTGGTTTTTAGTGTATTCACAGAGTTGTACAGCCATTACCACAATCAATTTTACAGCATTTTGATCACATTCAAAGAACCTCCATATTGTTTAGCTATCAAACTCTAGTGTCCCCAGCCTCCTCCCTGCCCCTGGCAACCACCCATCTATTTTCTGTCTCTCTGTGGTTTGCCAACTCTGGACATTACATTTAAATGGAATCATACAATAATTTAGTCTTTTGTGATTAGCTTCATTTACTCAGCATGATGTTTTCAGGGTTTATCCATGCTGTACCATACTCCACTCTTTTTTGTTGCCAAATACTAATCCATTGTATGAATATAACACATTTTATTTCTCCATTCAGCAATTGATGGACATATGGGTTGCTTCTATGTTTTGCTGTTGTGCTGCTGTGAACATTTGTGTGCAAGTCTTGGTGTGTACATCTAGAGTAGAACTGATTGATCAGATGGTAATTCTATGTTTAACTTTTGGATCAACTCCCACACTACTTTCCAAAGCATCTACAGCTTGTAGTGTGCTATACAGGCGTAGGCAAAAGTAGGCTTACAGTTGTGAGTATACCAAACACAGAGTTTCTTCTGATATTGTTATTTATTTATTTATTAGTTATTAAATTATTTATTTGTATTATACAAATCTACTTTTGCCTACCCTTTTACTTTTCTCTCCAGTACTAATCACCTTCAAACAGAGCTCTTGATTTACTTACTTATTTTGTTTAGTGTTTCTTTCTCCATCCATGAAAGTAGGGACCTGAGTCAGCTTTGCTCACTACTGTGTGCTCAGGGCATGACATAGTGACTGGCATATAGTAAGTAGGTGCTCAACTGATGGCCAGAGGAAACTGATGGACCTGAGTTTTCTGATGTTCATTCATTTATTACACTCCTTCACTCAAGATGGATACATCTTTCTAACTGTGTACCTGAAGACACACAACAATGGACAAGGCACATGGCCTTTGCCCACTTAGAATGGACACAGGGTATGGATGTCTGGCCTGATTCCCACTATGGCATGCAAACCACATAGGTGAGACAATAGACTCTCCCCTCACCCCAACTTAGACTCTAATGGGAGTAAACAGGCATACCTGAGAGATAATACGGATTCAGTTCCAGACTAGCACAATAAAGCAAATATGGCAATAAAGCGAGTACTGTAATAAAAGTGAGGCATAATCTTTATGCTGGAGGAGGGTCTTGTCTTCAATTTGTAAAATATGCAACATCTGTCAAATGCAATAAAGCAAAGCTCAATAAGATGAGATATGCCTTTGTATGTGTGTGTGTGTGTGTGTATATATATATATATATATATATATATATAGTAATAATATTATATATTAAACAGATATTACACATATAAAGTCATTGTATCCGGATATGATAGGTATGGTGATAGGTGAATACCTGGGAAGTATACATAGCCCAAATTTAGGAAATCAGGGAAGGCTTCCTGAAGGAGGTGATGTAAATGCCAGAATTTGGAAGATACATAGGAGATTGCCAGGTGTGGAGAGGGCAGTGTTGCCTGAGATGGTGCAGAAAATAGAGCTTCTGGGCTCCATGAACATGGAGTGGGAAGGTATGAGAGTTAGTGATGGAAAGCGATGAGGCTGGAGAGGTGCAAGAGACCATCTGTTCAAATCTGTGACCTGTTGAGAATTCAGGCATTCTCCTAAGAACAACATGTAGCTTCCATGTAATGGGAAGAACAGGGAGGGGTGAGCCCTAATGCAGGTATATGGATGCCTTTGGTGTTGATACAGGTGGGGAAGTGATATTATAATAAGTATTCAGTAAAAGTTTGGAAAATTTAGTAGGCTGAGAATATTTGTTGCCTTCATAAAAGACAAGAGTGGCTTATTGTAGAAAGAGACCGAAGGTAGTCCCTTGTGGCCTACTGTATAGTCTATTATATCCTACTCTCAGCCTTTAGAGTAGTTATTTACTTATATAGATCCACAATTCCTTATACAATAATTTTAAAAATCCACAGAGTTCTAATAAGTGAGATTTTCTAAGTTCAGTTCCCGTTTGGTGGCCAAACCTTACTTAAATAATGAGGCTGTTAGTCATCATGCCTCCATTTTGTCTGAGCTGTCACATTTTCCTCAGAACTGTTAATGTGTGTGATCCCAGCATTCTGCTCCAGAAGCTGCTGTGGGGTTGTATCCTTTGTAGGGTGCATATACTCTGTTCCTGAAATTTGTTAGATGTCTTCTGCAAGCTGCTTGGCCCCAGTGGCTTGTGATGGGTGAAGACCTGCATGTGTTCCTCTCTTGTATGATTAAAGGCATGCAAGGGCCACATATCATTGGCCTTTGTATCTCATTGGGCTGGGCCCTGCCTTGCCCACATCCTAAATACTCAAGTGACTTCATGGCTAATGAAGAAACTTCCTATATGTGTGGCAGCCTGTGGCGTATTCATGTTCTTCTCTGGTGTGTGGCCTTCCTGGCTGATGTGCTCCTGCACTGGCCCCATGCTGTGTGTTGTCACCGTGTCATCATGGGGCAATTCCTCTAAGTGGCTTTTGCTGTCTCTTCCAGGCACCTTAGCTGGGGTCATTGATCTCGCCGTTGACTGGATGACCGACTTGAAGGAGGGAATCTGCCTGTCTGCCTTCTGGTACAGCCATGAGCAATGCTGCTGGACTTCCACTGAGACCACTTTTGAGGACAGGGACAAGTGTCCCCTGTGGCAGAAATGGTCGGAGCTGTTGGTGAATCAGTCAGAGGTACGTTTCTGGGCAGGGTCTTGATTGGAAACGCCCATCATCCAACAGGTGCTTTGGGGCACTGCTGGGCACTGTGTGAATGTCTGAGCTTTCACCTTCAAGTGTGTATTGTGATGATCACCCACAGCTTCATAATGGTACGACTGTGATTTTTCTAGCTCGAGTGTTCAAGTTTCAGTTGAAAAATGCTTCCCTACTGTTTCATGTGCATAAGACTTGTATATACTTCTAAAAGTCTGGTGTTTGGTTTTATTTTTCTTACCAAGAGTAGTTTCCTGAAGAAATAGGGTTGATTTTTATACCTTCTAATTAAGGAATAAGATATTATCTTAAAAAAAATAACAGCTTTGGTACTCTGTTCCTTTTCATGGGTTAATCACATGCCATTGTATGGGAAGACCAGTTTTTATTTAACTATCAGTTGATGAACATGGGTTGCTTTCACTTTCACTGTATTATGAATGATTTTGTTTTGAACGTTTGTGTATAAGTTTTTGTATGGACGTGTTTCCATTTCTCTTGGGTCTATATCTACTAGGACACAGGTGGCAAACACAAGGCCCATGGGCCCAATCTGGCCCTCCACCTTGTTTTATCTGGCCCAGCATCTTGTTTCTACCTGGCAGCAGTGCCGAGCTCCTTGCCCCTGGTTAAGGAGTAGTTACATTTACAGTCCTGAAATTACATTCGGTCCTTTGAAGGCAACCACAAGGCTGATGGGGCCCCCGGTGAAAATGAGTTTGATGCCCCTGTACTAGGACAATTCCTGGGTCATATGGAAGCTCTACGTTTGACTTTTGAGGAACTGCAAGACTGTTTTTCAAAGTGACTGTACCATTTGACACGCACCTACAATATATGGTTCCATACGCCATCCAATGAGGGTTCCAAATTGTTCACATCCTTACCCACACCTATTATTGTCTGTTTTTGATTCTAAGCATCTTGGCAGGTGTGAAGTGGTATCTCATTGTATTTTAATTTATCTCCCAATGTATTTTATGAGTAGGTGGCATAGGATGTTTCTGGGTCTTCTATGGTGGGAATGTCCGGGCACAGGGTATAGTGGTAAACCACAGACTGGGAGCTGGCATCCATGGCACCAAAAGCTTCAGATCTGATTAAAAATCTTAGTTTGGGAAAACAGTTAACTTCCCACCAAATTTAGTAGTTATGGCAGTGACTATGGGTCACTGACAGATCAGAAACCCTGGTGAGGGGGAGCTAGGTTGCCAAGATTCATGTTAAGGGCAATGCGAAGACCACTCAAACTAGAACTATTCTTGGAAGATGTCATGTATTTCTTTATCTCCTCCTGTCCCCACTTTTTAGTTTGCAGGCCAGCGCTCAATCTACCCTTGCCCCCACTTTTTTTGCCTGATGGACTTAATTCAGCTGAAGACATTTGCAATGCCCTTTGCCGTTTTGCTAAACCTCTTCTCGGAGCACTGCAAGTTCATTTCTTCAACTCTCAGAAGTAGACGGGATCTTGAAATGTCACATATTCTCAGTGCTCACCATTGGTTCCAAAGTAAATTCTCTTGGGTTGACAGCAGTGGACAGACAAAATTGGCTGAGCACCTTATTTGATTTTTTCTCTTCTACTTGCAATATGTTTTTTTTGGGGGGGGAGGATATGGCCGTCCATCTTTTCAGTCGTTTTATAGTTTTATACTCTAGAGATTTAAGATTTATACTTTGATTCAAAGAATTACTGTTAGCAAGAGTGCGAAGTTATTTTTAGTCTGAAAAAGGTACATTTTTAAGTGGGTGACATGTGTTCCTCAGTCCACTTTCCCACCACATAGGTGTGAATGTATGTGATTGTAAAGGCCGAGCAGTCTCCTGGAACGTGTTTCTGCATTTAATAGGCACACACACATGTGGCTGTGTCTATGGCCTGACTTGCCGGTGACCTCGCTTTCCCTCCCCCTCACTAGAGTAATCCAGATGGTGGCGAGAAGCAGAGGCCTAAGGAAATGTGGTCTCCATCCAGTGGACCAGGTCCTCAGTGCCAGGGAGCCCCAACTGTGTGTTGGCTTGAGAAAGCTTTCTCTATACATCAATTTGGAAGAAATGGTTCAATGCCTCATTTTGATTGATGATCGAACTTCCCCTGCAGAAGTGCCTCTCCAGTATTAGCATGTATGTGAACCCTCTGGAGAGTCTGCTAACATACTTGGCCAGTCACCCGTTCTGGAGTGTCTCGTTTAGCAGCTCTGGGGCAGGGCCTGGGACTCCGCACTGCTTTCCTGGCCAGGGGGCATGGGGCTGCTGATCCCCAGGAGGCCAGGCACACATTTAAGCAGCAGTTCTCACAGTCACTGGCACTGTGGCCGCCATGGCTGTGGCCTCAGTGAAAACAAAGGGGGGCCGATCCACTGTAGACAGGACAGAACAAACCTTTTAGGGGCTCGAGTACAGAATTGTGCGCATCGCAAGTGGTGATTAAAAGCAAGTCTCCCTCCTAGTTTCTATGGTCACTGAGATGTCACTCGGTGGAAGGCCCGTGGAAACTGCTCACGGAGAAGCCCTGGCTGTGTGTGCAGGTGCAAGAGCTGATAAAAGCAACAGCGCCTTTCATGGACACGGGACCTGAACAGAAGCTGTCTGATCCGGTCAGTGCTTCTGCTGTCACAGTGGATGGCAGGACTCCTGGTCTACAGTGGCTCACCAGTTCTCTCTTGTTTTGTGTCTGTTGTTCAGGGTGCCAGTGCTTACATTCTGAATTACCTGCTGTACATCCTGTGGGCCTTGCTGTTTGCATTCTTGGCTGTCTCCCTGGTGCGCGTCTTTGCGCCCTACGCCTGTGGCTCTGGCATACCAGAGGTGAGTGCTGGCTGAATGTCTACTGTGGCCATGATAAGAACAGCAAATTCTTCGTAGCGCTTATGGGCCAAGCACAGTTCCAAGCATTTGACATCTCTTAACTCATTTAGTCCCCATAATGAACCTATGCGGTAGGTAGTACTATTCTTCACTCGATAGTTCAGGAGCTGAAGCACACGGAGGTTAAGTAACTTGCCCTAGGTCAGTAAGCTTGTCAGTTGGGACTTGAACTCAGGGTTTATGCTTTATATTCAGGATTCAGGCTCTAGTGCTTCTCAGGTGATTAAAGTCTTGTGTTTGCAAACCACGCATAACCCTCAGAGCCTGTGGAGTCAGAATTCATTAACCACACACATACATGTGGCACTTTAGTAACTCACAAGTACATCTATGATGCGCTGTGGAAATAGGCAATAGCGGAGGTTTGTTGCCACGATTTGCTCTTCTGGTAACGTTTACAAAACTGAATTCCACATTCAAGGCATGCACTATGAGTGCATCCCCTTGAGTTCAGAGGTCTTATATTTCTCAGCACTTTCATGTAACCAAAGTATGAGGGAAGTGACCTCATTGATCAGAAGGAATGCCTGAGACTGGACTTCAAACCTAGGATGATCCCTTGGCACAATAGTGGTAATTGAGCTCATTCCTGAACAGCTCACACACTGAACATTTTAGTGAGAAACAATTCTTTGAATTATTATATGATCGCTGTAAGCAGCCAGTTCAGTTCTCTTTGGGTTGGTGCCTCAGCCATGCCCAGAGGCAGTGGAGATGGTAAGTTTCAAGATGTGAGCGATTATGGTGACAGACGCACGCAGCTCCTCGCTCCCTGCACCCACACTCTTTGTTGGTGCTGCCAACACTGCTGCTGGCCCAGGCAGTTCATGGAAAGGGCTGGAGTAATTAAAAGATTGTTGAAAGAAACGCTTGACATGTCTTGTTCCAGGAACAATACAAAAAAAAAAAGACTGAATATAGCACACTGGCTTTTTGATGGTTTATATTAACATTTTGCTGCAGGAACCCCCCAAGCAAGCTATAATGCCATCCTAGTTCTTTAATACAGCCAGTTCTGCCTTAACGCATTCTTCACAGTCCCCATGCACCATCGCTTACTATGAACATGGAGCTGCTGGTGAAGTGAGCTGAGGGGCACCGCCCTCAGAAACTTCCTTGGGGACACATGGAAAAAAGAGGAGCTGATAAAAACAGTAGCACCATTTTGCACATGTTCAACGGTTAAGGAATACATGCATGCTCCCTAGTGCACGTGTGACCTGGTAGGTGTTTGAGGCACGTGCCTGTGTGCGTTTTGTGCATTCCTGCACGGCTGGGGTCAGCTGGTGCCGTTTTTTGGGTTCACGCCGTGTTTCTCCCAGATGAAATTGTGCATAAACAGACGCGAAATTTGTTATGCTCAAGTTCTTCCCTAATGCTTGAAACGTATTGGAACAAATTTGTGTTTTCCAAACAAACGTTATGGCAGAACTGAGTGTATTTTATTTGATACCTAAGACGTAAGGCACCCTGGACGTTAAAAGGAACAGACTGTTGTTGGCATCTCAGTTTGGGATCCTGCTGCCAACGGTATGCATTTTCTGATTCAAGCCACCTTGTCAAAATAAGGAGATGGCTAATGGGGAATTGGCAAGAAGTTTAAAGCAGTCCTGAAAGGTGTGATGGGCACTGCCATCTTCCCCTTGCATGAAGCAGACATGCCAGGCTTAGCTTGTGAGCCTACAGACAGGGAGCTGGAATCTGAGCTCTGTGTGGGAGGGGCTGCCCAAACTTGGTCTTCATCCAAAGTGGGCATCTTTCTCTGTGCGAGCTCTCTGAAAAGGGCTAAAATGCTCAGCATTAAGCTTCCTATGTGACGAAGTGCAAGGAACACATTGATGGGGATGAAGTGCAGAAAAGTGAGGTCAAAAGACAGAACTAAGTCACAGAAGAATACATAAAGTACAATTCTATTGATATAGCAGAATACTTTAGTGATGCACACATGTGCCAAAGCAATAAAGCAAGGCAAGGAGGTGATCAGGGTGGGGGAGGAGGGAGGATCCACTGAGGAAGCCGACACAGGGCTTTCAAAGGCCCGCATTCTTACCCGTGGCAGGGGGTACGTGGGTACTTGTTTTATTCATATGCTTTTAACCACATATACTATATACCAGCCATTTCTGCATTCATAAGAGTTCACAATAGTCTCTTAAAGTATCAGAAACCCAGTAGAGGCCTTATAATTAAGTTTTGGTTATTATGACTCAGTAACAGCAACATTTTCATTGCGATAATAGACCTTGAAACTTGCAATCTAAGGGTCTAGTACCTATCCTCAGTTCTTGGAGAGAAGGGGCAGAGTAAAAAGTAAATGTCAATAAATAGCTCCGGGATAAAAAGAACCTCCTCCCAGTCAAGACCCAACTAACTACATACAATGACTTCTTTCAAATTGAGACACGGGGCCCTCTCCTTGGTTTTAGCAAAGATACTTGCTGAGATACTTAGAAAATGTGCCTGGTGTTGTTTGAGCGGATCGGCTCGAAGCCGCTAGATAGAGTGTACAGTGTCGGACAAACAGTGACCGCACTGAGCTTGTACACATTTAAAAAATTGCTTGTCCTCCCAGCATTTGCCTCTGAAACATTCTGAGTACTTAGAATGAAGATTCCTTTGGAAACCGTTTTGAAATGCAAATTCAGCGAATGGCTTTCTGTGGAGGAAGCACTCTTGTCTAAGCACATTTACAAGTGAGCACTCGCTCTTGGACTTGGGGATTGAGAGAGGACCAGGCGGGGGGGGGGGGCACTTTCTATTTTGTTTGCTTCAGTATCAGAACCACTATTAACTGTGCAAGAAATTCTGTCCTCTTAGAACTTACTTTGAGCTGGTGTTTCATGACAAAACCTGAATACTCCCACAGATATTTGTTTACCAGAAAGGGATTGAAGGTAACCTTACCGAGTCACAAATCTGCTGAAGTTCATCTCATTAAAGCCTTGCTCGACTTGGTCTCTATTCAAATTAAAGCAAGTGATTGGATTTTGGCATTTACTGGGAATGAATTTGCTTTCTTTAGTCCCTAATTTGATCATGACAATTTTATAAAATCATTTTAGAGAATTACAAAATACCTATTACATTGTTCAATTCACCACATGTCATGGCTGGCAGAGACTCAGGTAATTGAGATGCTTGTAATTTTCTAAATGGTATTATGCTTTTAAACTCTTCCCTAGGGTCCAAATCCACATTAAGTAACTGACAAAAAATTCGAGATAATTTTATTCAAGGCAACACAAAAGGGCAGGATTGTGGCAGGCATAATAAAACATCCCTTAAATAAACGGCTCACAGATGCCCAAAGCACTGGCTCAAATAGGCCAAGTGGTACTAGTTCAAAGTCAGTTTAACCAGTGCTAGTTTGTCTGCCATTAGTTAAAGGCTAGTGCAAGAAATACCATCTGATTATGTAGCTAGAACACCTTACTCATTTTCTATGGGAAGGAGCACCTTGAGTTCATTGTGCACGCATGCCTGCACACTTGCTCTCGATCTTTCCCCTGGAAGTAAAAAATAGATCTTTATCAATTCTGCAGTGAAAATGGTCCATTCACACCCCTTTAAAATTTTGAGGATTAGCTCACTTCATGACCCTCTCCAAATTGCCAAAGGTGACATGATGCTGAAGAGGGTTTCAGGGTGGTCCCTTAACTATTGAGAAATTAGGAATACCTGTGTTGCTCTTTTGGGGAACAGAGCAGTGACTGCTTCTCCACCTGAGCTTCTTTTTAGAATCACCTGGGAAGGCTGTAAAAATCCTCAGGCCCAGGATATACCTCAGACCAATTACATCACATCTCTGGGGTTCTTAATTCTTGAGGTGAGTCCAGTTTGTGCTAAGGTTGAAAAGGACTGTGACAGCTATTTGAGAAATTGATTCCTTGGCAGAGCAATGCCCACCCAGAGGCACTTTGAAGTGACATAAATGTCCTAACACCGACAAGAGATAATAACATTGTCCCATTATGTATTGATATTATACAATGGGAGAATAGAAATTGACCATGAATTTTATTGGCTGATTTGCTTGGCGTCTTAACTAATTTATAATTGCAAGTTTCTAAATTGATAGCTGAGCAGTAAACATTCACTGCATTTCAGCCATTCAGGTAAAAAGTTCTTTACCCACTGGTGATGCTTCTGTATCCCAAAGAATACAGTTTTGGGGGAAGAGGACTCCAACATATGAAGTTTGTCACTGAGATTGGCACCTAGTTGAATTCTAAAAGTATTAGGCAAATTCACGTGCACCTTTAGGAGGGAAGCCGTTATTTGGCACTTACAAAATGTGGCAGGTCTGAAAATGGAGCAAGACAACTCTACCAGTAGTCGAAGTCCTGTTCAACACAAGAGGACAGGAATTGTTGGAAGAAAGGAGGTTGTCATGGATTCAAACATCTTTAAATCTCCCAGAGATGCGTTATTAGAAAATACTGAGCATCACCTTTTCCCAACATGATATTAAAAATATTTTCACACATGAAAAAAAGTTGAAAGAATCGGCTATAAACACCCATATACTCATGGCCTACAACAGGGGTCGGCAGACTCTTCTGGAAAAGGACAGAGAGTCAGTATAAAAATGTTGAAAGCACTCTTAGCATGTGGGTCATAGAGAAATAGGCAAGGGGCTGAATTGGGGCCACAGACCTGTCCTAAAGTTTCATTGACATTTTGTTCTATGTGCTTTGTCTCCTTCTGGAACATTTTTCAATAGTCAAATATTAACAGTTAAATCAATAGCTTCATGTCTCTTTTCAACATGACACAGGGTAATGTGAACAGGATAAAGTGCACGAATAAAGTGAGACCCTGATGATTACTTATTTGGTCCTCATTACGATCTTACTACTCTAGGAATAATTAAGATTTGCTGTGCATTGTTTCACATTTCTGTTAATATAATATAAGAAAGCAGGCTCTCTTCCATGTGATTTAGTGACTCTAAGCTTAAGAACTGCCTCTCAGGGGAATTAGTTCCCAGCTGGGGCATTGAAGTAGCTCACGCCTCCTCGTTCTCTGTCCTATGTTGCAGATCAAGACCATTCTGAGCGGCTTCATCATCAGGGGCTACTTGGGTAAGTGGACCCTGCTGATCAAGACCGTCACCCTGGTGCTGGTAGTGTCCTCGGGCCTCAGCCTTGGGAAGGAAGGGCCACTGGTACATGTGGCTTGTTGCTGTGGCAACTTCTTCAGCAGCCTCTTCTCCAAGTACAGCAAGAACGAGGGCAAGAGACGTGAGGTGAGCATGCCCAGCTTCCATCTTCTGGAGGGTGCCCCCTTGCACTGCTCCCTGCACACACTTGTGTTCATGAAAAGCCTTGGGCAACACAGAATGCTTTGCCTTGCAGGTACTTTCAGCGGCGGCTGCGGCTGGAGTCTCTGTTGCCTTTGGTGCTCCAATTGGGGGTGTGCTTTTCAGTCTAGAAGAGGTGAGCATGGGAGGCCACGGGAGTGAGTTTTGAGGGCTGAGGGATACGTGGATGGTTAGCTCAGCAGCAGGCCTCCATCTAAAGCCCCTTGAGGACTAGACTCAAAGGAGCATTGACACAATTCCTGCAGCCCATTAAGGAGCCATGATTTTTTGCTGCTAAAGATCTGCTTTTGAGAATTGTTTGAAAAAAATTGCCAATATAAACTTCTGGGAAGATTTGCAATGTCCTCTCTTTCTCATAACCAATTTAATTAAGCAGTTTTTGTTTTGGCAGCCCGAAAGGTCTATCCCATGGGTCAGCAAACATTTTCTCTAAAGGGCCAGATGGTAAATATTTTAGGCTTTGTGGGTCTCCCAGTCTCTGTCACTGCTACTCAACCCAGCCATGTAGCAGGAAAGGTGCCACAGACAGCACATACGTGACTGGGCATGACTGCGTTCCAATACAACTTTCCTTATGAACCTTCAAGTTTGAGTTTTATATGATTTTCACATGTCATAAAGTAGCATTCTTTTGAATATTTCACATGTCACAAAATACTGCCTGTGAACCATTTAAAAATGTAAAATTCATTCTTAACTCATGTGGCATTTGGCTACATTTGCTGGGCTAAGGTTTTCCAACCCTTGATCTAGTCTGTTGTCTGTAGAATCAAATTCACAGGTTTATTTGCTTTTAGGAGGGTCTCTGTGTCATAAACAGAATTATGATTCAATATTTTTATTTCTCTTAAAAGTAGCTCAAAAACACCTTGACTAATATCCATTCCACTTTTAGACAGAGAGTCACAGAGTCCTCTAAATATCTTTGTTGATGCCTTTGGGTCATAAGTAAACCTAGACTGAGGAAGTGAGTACTGCCCATCTTTGGCCCGTCTTTAATTTTCTCCTTGTTTGTCCCAGGTTAGTTACTACTTTCCCTTGAAGACCTTGTGGAGGTCCTTTTTTGCGGCCCTGGTGGCGGCCTTCACGCTGCGATCCATCAATCCCTTTGGGAACAGCCGCCTTGTTCTCTTTTATGTGGAATATCACACGCCCTGGTACATGGCCGAGCTCTTCCCCTTCATCCTGCTGGGGGTCTTTGGGGGCTTGTGGGGAACCCTCTTTATCCGCTGCAACATCGCCTGGTGCAGGAGGCGCAAAACCACCAAGCTGGGAAAGTACCCGGTGCTGGAGGTCATTGTGGTGACTGCCATCACTGCCATCATCGCCTACCCCAACCCCTACACACGCAAGAGCACGAGTGAGCTCATTTCTGAGCTGTTCAATGACTGCGGGGCCCTTGAGTCCTCCCAGCTCTGTGACTATATCAACGACCCCAACATGACCCGGCCTGTGGATGACATTCCTGACCGGCCGGCCGGGCTCGGGGTATACACAGCCATGTGGCAGCTGGCCCTGGCGCTGATCTTCAAAATCGTCATTACCATATTTACCTTTGGCATGAAGGTAAATGAAGGGGAAGGAAGATGTGGGGGGGCACCTATGTCCTTCTGGGGACAGCACCCTATTTGCTAAAATAAAATTGTGATGGGAGAAAAGGGGGATTGACCTTTATTGAATGTTGTCTTGTGCTGGGCACTTGACATTCTTTAAATCAATAAGAAAGTATGCTTTCGATGAATAGTAAGCATATGAAATAGAGGTTTTAATTGCATTTTGCAAGTGAAAAAGCTGAGGCTCAGAGTACAATAATCATATAGAGATATATACAGCTTGGTGAACATCCATGAAAAACACACGCCTGTGTAACCAGCACCCAGCACCAGAAGCAGAACATTGAGACTTCTCCAGAACCCCCATTGTTTTCCATCACCATTGCATTCTGTGTGTTATTTTTTGATTTGTTTCTTTTAAAAAAGTGTTAGAAACCATGTATAGAGTTTACATTGAGTGTGTAATGGTCAAACACAAACCTGAATTTTTGCCCTGAGAACAAGGTTGGATGGACTTTCTTAAACAACTGACTGTCTCTGATCCATCCTCTCCTAGCAGAGGGATTTATTTTTGTGTGTCAGGAAGACACTAGCCACATGTTCTTGTGCCTAGTGAGTGGGAGAAGTTGACTTTGAAGTTACAGAGGATTAAGTGGCCATGGGATAAGGGGCAGCTCAGAAAGGAACAATTTCCTCGGGAATGTCTCAAATTCTAGAAATCACACTCAAGGATCCAGACTCACCTGGAATGTGGTTAAAGATCCACCTCCATCCTGAGACTGATGACAGTCTGGGCTGGGCATAAATGCAGCTCCCAGTCACCATTGCATTCATGTGCAGTCTTCATGCGTGTTCCATGGCACGTGTCTGATCACTGGATAAATTAGAATGTATTTTTACACAGCAAAATGGAAAGCACACTATTATCATGATCTTTTAGTCCACATAGTCTATGTCTTTGCTACCTCTAACTTGGCTTGAAAATATTCGTTGTACTTTTTGGAAAATGGACTTTGTCAGGAAAAGGGCACTGCCCCCTGCCCCTGAAAGGTGTTTGACCACTCTGTATTCCAGAGGGCAGTAAGCCATTGAAAGCTTTTTGGAAGATCCAGGCAGCTGCACTGCTGCTTTCAGCTTCTTTATTCTACCTGTGAATGGTCTCAGGCCCTTCTTTTCCATTTTCATGCTGTGGCTTGACATTTAATTTTAAAAGCTAATTTGGAGGACACGCAAGGGGAGCAAGAAAGTGGTGAGTATCTCAAGTGACAGATGCTTGCTTTGAATGCTATTTGCAGTGGGGCTTATCATTCTTTAATCCACAGCAGGCAAACCAGCCTGGCTTTTGAAGCCCAGGAAATGAAAGTGTAAAATTGCATTCTCTCCAAGTCACGGTAGATAGGACTAAGTAGGAGCAATCACTTGTTCCACCTTTTCCCAGCTGACCTACTTTGAAGTGCTGTACCTCCTTTGAGGACTGAAGCAAAATGCAAGTGTATTGAGGGGGCATAGTGTGTACTGGGAGTGAGGAGGTGGGAATTCGGACATCTTGCCTCATGCTTCTTTTCTGTATGTGCTCCCTGGAGATCCCATCAGGCCTCTTCATCCCCAGCATGGCTGTGGGAGCCATGGCAGGCAGGATGGTGGGAATTGGCGTGGAACAGCTGGCTTACCATCACCACGACTGGATCATCTTCAGGAATTGGTGCAGGCCTGGAGCGGACTGTGTCACCCCAGGACTTTACGCAATGGTGGGAGCGGCAGCCTGCCTAGGTACAGCCAGAGGTGGGATGAGGTGGGGGTGAGAGGTGCAAGGAAAGTTGAGACAGACCAAGCACAAAGGCCGATCTCGGTTAGAGGACTGGTCACAAGGAATACATGAGTACTTGTATTCTCAGGATAGGAGAGGTTGTGTTGCTGTGACAAGTAAACCCCTAAGTCTCAGTGGCTCAACACACCAAGGCTTACATCTGGTCTGTGATAGGCAGTTGATCCTCATTATCTGTGGATTCTGTAATTGGGAATTTGCCTACTTGCTAAAATTTGTTTATAATCCCTAAATCAATACCTGTGGGGCTTTCACAGTCACTCTTGGACAGGCTGACCAAGCAGAAGGTCTACCCTCTTGGTTCAGCTCTCAGATTGTATACAAGTGTCCTTCTAATGGCCTATTTAGTGCCTGCCATGTGTTTTGCATTTTTGTACTTCTTGTTAATGATTTGCTGTTTACAATGGCCTCTAAGCACAGCACTGAGGTGCTGTCTGAGGTTCTTAGGGTAAGAAGCCTGGGAAGCCTTAAAGAGAAATACATGTGCTACAGAAGCTTCTTTCAGGCACAAATTACACAGTGCTGTTGGCTGTGAGTTCAACATTAAAGAATCAGCCACATATATTAAATAAGATGTCTCTGAAGAGAAATGCACATAAAATAAAGTTTTGTTTTGATTTTGACAAAAGCGTTGTGACCAGAGGCTCACAGAACCCTAACCTTATGTTTTCCTTAGGGCAATGATTCAGAATTTGGTAATTCAATGTTTGCGGTGACTTTATAGACCATAACTACTACACATAATGAGAATCATCTCTTGTGTGTGGGTGGATAGTGTGAGTTAGCAGAGGGTTTCTCTCCACTTAGTCACCATTCAGGGATTCATGGATGCTGACGGAGTCTCTACCATCTGGCAGCTGTACCATCTAGAATAGTGGTTTTGAACTGGGGGCTATTGTGCCTCTCAGGACCACTGGACAACAGAGGAGACACTTTTGGCTGTCACACCTTGGGGTAGAAGTCCTATTCACATCTAGTGGGTGGGGGCTATGTATAATGCTAAACGTCCTATAGTGCACAGAACAGCCCCCACAACAAAGAATGGTCTGGTTCCAAATGTTTCTAGTGCTGAGGTCAACAAACCCCAGTTTAAGCCCATTGGAAGATTAGGAGGTGGTATGGATTCTCCCTTTAAATACCAAAGGACACAAGGGTGGGTCCCTCTCCAGTCTATAGCCCATAAGAGTCTCTACAGTTTTCCAGCTTATGGGGTCCAGGTTTCACACTTTCTCAGTCAGAAATCTGCATAGCCCACATAGGATCCACTTACCAAAAAGCAAAGCATGTGGTCCTAGGTGACTGGATGACCAAGTTGTCCCTCACTGCAAAAGAGCCCTCTGGTCAAATGTGACTCATGGCTCCCTGATGCGAGGCTGAATTTAACAGAGCCTGGTGGCAGTTCTAGAGGTCTGAACATGGGCAACATGTGGAACTGTCTTCTTAGAAGAGACAGGTTTGGACTGTCTCCTCAGATACTCCCCTGTCAGGAGAACTTATAACCAACTTGTCAGTTTCCACAGTGTCTGGGGTTGAGTTTCAGAATTTCACTCCTCTTTTCACTTGCAGGTGGAGTCACCAGGATGACAGTGTCATTGGTGGTCATCATGTTTGAATTAACGGGTGGTCTAGAGTACATTGTACCCCTGATGGCAGCAGCTGTGACCAGCAAGTGGGTGGCCGATGCCTTTGGGAAAGAAGGCATCTACGAGGCTCACATCCACTTAAATGGGTACCCATTTCTGGATGTGAAGGATGAGTTCACTCACCGCACCCTGGCCACCGATGTCATGCGGCCTCGACGGGGAGAGCCGCCACTGTCTGTGCTCACTCAGGACAGCATGACCGTGGAAGATGTGGAGACGCTCATCAAAGAGACCGACTACAACGGCTTCCCTGTGGTGGTCTCCAGGGACTCCGAGCGCCTCATTGGATTTGCCCAGAGAAGGGAACTGATTCTTGCAATAAGTGAGTAAAGAGAAGGAAGCTCTCGTGTTACTAAGAGACAAATGGCAGCCTTTGTTCCCTCCACATTCTCAAAGAGGGTGGAGAGAATGTACAGAGGTCACAGGGCTTTCAGCCAGGGGATCCCACAGTTGAATGTGTGTTTGTGTCACCTGGGGCTCTGGTTGAAGTGCAAACTCTGATTCAGTAGATCTGCAGTGGGGCCTGAGACTCTGCATTTCTGCCAAGCTCTCCATTAATGCTGTGCTGCTGGTTCCCATGTCACACTGTGAGGAGAAGCGTCTTGAGAGGGCATGCTTAGCTGGAAGATGACCACCATGTTTGCAAGCAGTTCCCTGGGCCCCAGTCCTGCTAGGAGGCAAGCATCAGTGGCTGCCTTTTATGGAATTCATTGTTGGGCAGAGCCGAGAAGGAAGCTATGGGAAAGCAGGGCTGGCCTGGGCCGAGCTACTGTCAGACAGGCTTTCAGGCAGGCTAACTACTGAGGTGGTGAGGTGTTTGCCTTGGGTGCCTCCCTTGGCTCAACACAAGCCTTTTACTTCATTTTATGACATTATGTCCCATTCCACTAGTTTCGAGGCCCACATGGGTTAATGAGCAGAAGTCATGTCAGTTCTGTGTGATGCTTTTCCTCCTCATGTGCTAACTAAAATCAGCTGGACTGAGGGGTAGGCGGTTGAGATGGGAGAGGAGAGAGGGGACCATGCCCAGGTGGGATGTCCTAAACACAGGCGGCTCAGAGAAGCATGCCTGCGGGCCCCATCATCCTAGCAATAACTGTATTAGGAGGGGAGCAGGAAGGGAGGGATTCCAAAGAGCAAAGCCTGGGTGTGAATGGTTGGAGGCCCCAGCCAGGAAGAACAGTGAGCCTCGGGGGGCTCGCTCCATGGAGTCCCAGTGGACCTCCTGATGCAGCGGGGCAGGGAACATCTGAGTGTGTCTGCAGCACATAGCAATCACAAATGCCATACTGCTCACTTGCCCACCCTGTGACCTGTACACCATCCCAGCATCTCACTGTAGGCTGGGGCCCGTGATGTGGCTGATGTGTGCAGTCAATGAGTTTACTATATATTCCATCTTTTAGAGTGTTCATGAAATTTGGCAGTGGGACTTAACCTGGGTATGAAGGCGGAACGCCCCATGGACAACCCTTTGTTTCACCCTACTCTTTGTTAACTATGTCTTAGGCTCTCCCTTTGAATTCCCAAATCTCTTCACATGTTAAATAGCTTCAGAGATATCTTTAAAGTGTGTTCATCAAAGGCTTTATAAAATAACTTTAAATAAACTATATCCTGTAATTTTAGGTTATTGCTCCAACATATTTACCTGTCACAGAGCAGTAACTGATTGTGTATTTTAGATGTGATGGCACGTTTGTGCGTAAGTGCTCAGTGAGATTTCTCTTATAGTTGCTTAACAGGTTGCCTTTTATCCATAAAATATCACCTTATAAACAACAAAACATTTTAAAAAGCTATATAAGAAGGATTGGGTTTGTTTTAAAATAATGTAATCAGCAACCTTTAAAAAATGTACTCAATCCCTAAAATCCTTTAAGCGAAGGTTGAAATTAAAGAAAAATGAAGGAATCAATGTCATAGAACCCATTACCTGTTGTGCAGCTCCAGGCACACCCGCTAAGAGACAGTTCACTAATTTTGCTGAAAGCCATTACTGTAATCAAGTGGGAAGCAGCCAACCGAGTGCTCCCCTAGAAGCTATGTTTGGAATGTCTGAAGGGGCAGCACACGGTGTAAATAATACCAAGGACAGTATAGAAGCTGCTATTTACATGGTTTGTGGAAAGGCAAGGAGTGTTTCATTCTGAGCAATCAGAAAAGCTGCTTTTCTGGTCTGTGGAAATCGAAGACTCTCTGTATTCTGGTGGAGAAATTCGTGACCTATATTGGCAGAATTATGTGCCCTTTTGTGAATATGGAAATGTGACATTAGCATTTAGCTAGGAATGTTTCCATGCAGATTCCACTTTCAGGGAAATTCGGAGCAAAAACTATAGATAGATCCGAGATAGTTTGGATAAGAAAAAAATGATAAATAAGGCCAATAGGGATTTTTCTTATAGGTCATGTTAAAAATTATAGCAGCTGCTCATGTGACAACCATGGCTGTTGTCTTTGTTAGAGAACAATTCACTGGTACCATCTAGGAAGTGTGGCCCTCTTCACCATCACACACTAGCATACAGGGCCATATGTGACCCCTGTTCAAATTCCTGGTAAATGGGACTTTACCCCTCAGTGCCATTTGCAAATCTGAGGCTCTTTCTGTGCTCAGCAGGGCTCAGGCTCTTCTAAGTCTTGAGTTCCGCAATTAAGTGAAGACTGGTTGAGAGGACTCAGTGGGAAGCCACAAAGATGATTAAAGGGATGGAAAGTTAGAGTTATGGGCAGGAGTTAAGGGAACTCTGATTTTTTTGGTCTCGTGGATGATTTAATGATGATTCCCCAGCATGTGGAAGATGCTTACTTGCAGAAAGGGATCTACGTCCAGGACTGAATAAGAAGATAAATGTCAGATCTGTTAGAAGGGCTGTTTAGGAGTAAAGAGGTTTCTTGCCAGGAGAACAGTGGTATTATTTGCTTCTTTCTGCTGGGGACTAAAATGTATATGTGGAGGGACTTCTCCATGCCTTAGTAAGCTATAACATCATAAAATAATCTGCTTTCTCTTCTAAATACTTTTTACTTTGTCATCACATCATCTTTGTTATACTTTTTACTTTGTGACCACCACTATAGTTGCTTCCTATTTTCCATTTTAATCTTTCTTGTTAATTACATCTGTTCTTGTGGAAACATTTTTAATGAGGAGGGTGATAGAGTATTACTACCCTAAAAAATATAATTAAAGTAGAGTTTCCTGATCTTAGAACTGGTGATATTTGGGGCTGGATTATTCTTTATTGAGAGGGGTTGTCCTGTGCACTGTAGGGTGTTGAGCAACCTCTCTGCTTTCTACTCAGTAGATGTGAGTAGGAAGCCCATCCCCCAGTTATGACAACCAAAAGTATCTGCAGATATTACTAAATGTCCCCTGAAGGTAGACAAGATTGCTCCCAATCAAGAACTAAAGCCATTGTAATAGCTTACTGAAGATGTGATTATTTCTAGTCTTTTAAAATTTCTTGGCTTATCATAGTTTGTGAAATTCACTTTATCAACACTTTCTTACCCTCTCTGCACCTGGCATTATGATTGTATTGCTGCTAGAAAGTGGAATGTCAGGTTGAATGACCTTAGCAGGTGCTCCTAAAATGTACATTTTTCAGAAACCGTGGTCATTAGTACTAGTTCTGGTACAATGTACAATAAACCTCCTTATTAAAAACAGTTTAACTACTTTGTCTTCAAAATAATTAAAAATGAACTTTACTACATTTTTAAAGTGAAAGTAATACATACTTAGAGAATATTGGGGAAGTCAGAAGTAAAATAGCAAACAGAAAAAGGCGTCCACATTCTCAAAGCCATAGAAGGCCATGGTTAATATTTGGTTCATTTCCTTCTTGCCTTTTACATGTGTAAACATTGGGTGTTTTTTGGGGGGTTATTTTCTAACACAGGCTCCCACGAATGTTTGGGGTGTGAGAGTCTCTTATAGCATGAGATCTTTCCCTGGGAGAGGAGTGGTGTATCTTTTCACACAGGAAATATTTCTTGCATATCTACCATGTGCCCTGACTGTCCTAGGAGCTAGAGTTTAAGGGTGTGACCCTCTGTGAACTTACATGTTAGAGTTTGTTGCAGGCATTTTGGTGACTGATGAAGATTTCTGGTCCAAACTGAGAGTGGATGGTTCATCGTAATGGAGAGACGCGCAGAGCTTTCTTGCTGGTTCTTCTGTTCACCAGCTTTTGGCCTGTGCATAGGACCTCCACCCCCAGAGTTTGGAGCTTTAACACATCTTTCTAATAGAGTTCCCAAGTGGCCTAGCAGAGCTCGTCTGGAGAGAGCAGCAGTTGGCACTCTTGGAATAGCAGGGAGCATAGCTCAGACCTCCAGCTCCGACCCCACCTGCTGCTTTTTATTCCTTGTCCAGCACTGACTAGTTCATGGACTTTCATTCCTAATGCCTCCTACGTGCAGTAGGCTCTGTTCTGCATGACAGGCAAAGCCAAGTCCACCAACATTTAGTAGGCTTACTCACTCCTCACTCACTTGTTGATTGATTGGTTCATGCATGCATTTGGCAAGTATGTGTTTGGTGTCTGCCGTATACTAGGCATTGTCCAGGCACTGGGAATGCACTGGTGAGCAAGAAGTCGCTGAATTAGCTGCTGTTAGAATCAAGGCTTCTAACCCAATCAGTAGATTACCAAGGAAATGGAAGCTCATATATTTCAACAAGTGGACTGACAGTGTACTAAGTTGCATTTGATTTCACAAGGGGTTCAGCAAATTCATGTGATCAGTCCTTGACTGAGGTGTGTGGCTTGATCTATTTCTAATGTTCTACCTGATTATTGAAAGAGATGGGGTTCTTGTTATGTGGCAGTTTTGGAGAATCAACTGGTGTATGAAAATGAGCCAATAAGTATGTGTTGACTCTTGCCTCCCACCTGAGTGCTCAGGACAAACCATCTTGATTTAGGAGAGAAGTGGGTGGTGTGCGTCATGTAGCATCTCCATTTGAAAATGTGTTGTGCCTCAATATCATCTGGCATTTGTGGTTGAATCATATCTCATTTGAGGTAACTAGATTTAACCTGACCCAAATAACGTACAGGCATTTGCCCAGTGGGCCTCCTGTTTCTCTTTTAAACAGAGACCCTTTTTCCAACTCTGCCTGACCCCGAATGTGGCCAGTTCTCCATTAGAGTACTCTATGCAGTTAATGGCCCTAGAGCAGGCAGTTTGAACAATATGGGTGAATTGTAGTCTTTGAGAAAGCAAGAACTGTATTATAGAAACCAGCATTCATTTTAAGGCAGGCCTCACTGTACATTTTTCATAACCTTTTCCCATGAACCAAAAGAAAGATTAAAATTCCAACAGAAGGAAAATTGCCTTGGAGAAATATCTTGAGACCGATGGATTTGTTTCATGTGTGACTTAAAATAGCCTGGGTTTCTAGTACTGCATAAAGCTGTATTCTAATGAGTTCCTGTTACCCCACTTTTCTTCAGCTCTCTTTCACATGGCCTTGCCTATAGCTAGAAATAGGCTAATTGTTACCATAACAGTTTTAGTATATTTCTTTGCGAAGTCCTCAAAATGGCCCCCTTTTAAGAATGGAGATCCAAGGGGAGGGAGATGCGACTTTTCTAGGGGTATTTCTTTGGTCCCAAGTATCATATTTGGGGTTGAGCTGCATTTGTGGGCTGTGAGCCTGGGACGACCCTACTAATTTCCTGTTCCTTTCAGGATTCAAAATGCCATTTGGGCCAACTGTGAGTTAGTTTGTGAAAAACAAAAAAAACAAAACAACAATGTATTAAGGTCACTAGACAGCTAAATGAGGTCTCTTGTCATGTCAAACTTCAGCCCATGATATGAGGTAAAGAAGTGTTAGAAAGGTGAGGGTGGAGGGCTCTGGGTCTTCTGTGTGCCCTGGAGTTTGGGGGAAGCAATGTATTTCCCCAAAGGAGCCATCACGGTCGGGCCCACTTTGGCAGTGAATGGTTGGGTCATAGCTGAGGGACTCTAGCCCAGCAATGGCTGATTTCACAGATATTTGGCTAAAGCCTCTCAATAAGGATGTGGAGTTTGCCCTCTGAACCCCGTTTCTGTGGGATTCTAGGATGCGGGTGGTGGGAGGACGTGTGTTCCTGTGGATCTGGGGTTGGGACAGTTGCTAAGCAAGGGATTTTGGTGTGGCTCATCCTTCTGCTCACCCATTCCAGAGAACGCCAGGCAGAGGCAGGAGGGCATCGTGAGCAATTCCATCATGTACTTCACGGAGGAGCCCCCCGAGCTGCCAGCCAACAGCCCCCAACCCCTGAAGCTGCGCCGTGTCCTAAACCTCAGTCCTTTCACAGTCACGGACCACACGCCCATGGAGACGGTGGTGGATATCTTCCGGAAACTGGGGCTCCGGCAGTGCCTGGTGACACGCAGTGGGTGAGTGGCTGGACTAGTGTTGATGGAATGTGTACTGTGGCCAGACTTGGGAGAACAAGGTGAATGAGATGTGGTCTCAGTCCTTAGGGCACTCAAGGACCAGCACTTGGTAGAGGATGGTGGTGTGTTGTTGTGGGTGCATTGAGAAGAAAATGACTGGGAGCTGTGGGAACTTAACGCAGGGACTAGTGCAGCCCAGGAAGGTGAGTGAAGCTTCCAGGTGGGGCTGCTATCTGGCATGAGGTTGAGCTAAAAAGGGAAAGAAGCAAAGGAGAGAGCTTGGGGCTGCTTTTCTACTACCCAGGTGACACCTGGCTCAAGGAGAAGGTACAACGTGTTCTGCTGTAATGTGACATATACATTCCTTATAATCATGGTGCTGATCATATGCAAAAATGAGCAATGAAAAGCACAGGGCTTATGAGAAAAAAATAGAGTTGGGGGCACAATACCCAGAAATTTCATCAGCGACACATTAAAGAAGAGAGATGAAAAGGTAATGAAAATGGCAGTGTCATTTTAGACATGTTAAATGATTAAGAAATATATCAGTATGAAAATAAATATGTCACTTCACCTTGAGAGACCTGGAGGTTGGCTTGTGGACCTGAATGTTGTAAGGGCCATGGCTCCCAAGCATTTTGTGTATTCCTGTGCCCTGAGGCCCAGCTGGGTTCAGTTGTCTGCACATGAAGTACTGGAGTACCTCATGGATGAAATGACCAGAAGCAAATGTGAAGTTCTACTATGCTCAGCTTGTTCCCTAATTTATCAGTGTGTTCAAAACAAGTCCATGTTTTCAACACAGACATTATGGGAGAGCTGAGAGACTTGGTGGCCCCACGGTATTATCTCTGTGGCAGCAGTATTCCTTTTGCTTTGTGTTTATGCAAACCAGGCAAGCAGCACCACAGAGATCAAAGGGTCATGATGGCATGAGCAGTGAAATGCCCCTAGGACCATTCTTTGGGATCAGAGGTGTACCCCAAATTCCATGACCTATAAAGTTTGGTAGGAGGAAGAGGTTGGCTGCGTCAGGGTAGTCTAGAGTCTCTGGTTGTCCTTTATGGGGTGGGGGTAGGAGGTGTGGGGTGTGGGTTGTGGAGACATTGGTCTCCTAAGTATGATTTACGCCTTTATAGACTCCAGAGGCTTTACTCCCTGACATAGTTTACATTTCCAGAGCCAGCACACTCCAGTTTAACCCAGTACTTCTCAACCTGGCTGATTTTGCCTCCTCCCCACTCTGAGAACTTGGTTGTCACAATTGGGGGGAAGGGATGCTGCTGGCATCTAGTGGGTAGAGGTCAGGGATGCTGCTTAATACCCTACCATGCACAGGACAGCTCCCATTGCAACAAAGAATCATTGGGCCCCGAATGTCCCTAGTATTGCAATTGAGTGACCCTGGACTGGATGCCAGAGAATAACCAAGTGAGCAGTCCTTACTCATTCAGCCTTCTTCCCACTGTCCTGCAAACTGCAGCACAGGGCTCTGCAAGCAGTTGGATTTGCACATTGATACAGAGAACTCCTAGCCAACAGGACAGGTGTCCTCCTAGCTCTGACAGCAGCTTCGGGCCGGGGCGGGGGAGGTGTCTTACACTTGGGAAGGGCAATCAATAGGGAACAAATAAACAGATGGTTGAAGCTAGAGATTATTTTTGCTGTGACTTTTAAAGGAACTCAGTGGTTCAGGAACTTGAGCGTGCATCAGAATCCCCGAGGATTAAACCTCCAAGTGGACCCCAGAGTGCTGGGCCCCAGTGCAGGTGGGTGGGGGCGGAGAATATATATTTCTAGGGAGCCCCAAAGGGTTTCTGTTGATCAGGGGACCCTACTTTGCAAAACACTGAAGCCCATTTATGTATTGTACTTGAATTTCCAGCACTTGGCATAAATACTACTGTGATCACCCATGTTGTCTCAAGTGCATAGCAGTTTCTCTTTCCCTTTAAAATAATCATGCAATGTCAGTTATCATTGGAATTTCCAGTTCTGCCAGGAAATTCTGCTCCTAATGCCGACTCGCACCTCATGGAGCCCCATGAGGTTTTCCTGTGAAGATTTGGGTGCTGAAATTGGCTCCGAATGTTCTATGAGAAAACAAAATCACTCTCTCTTGCTCTCTCTCACTCTCTCTCTTTCGCTCTCGCTCTACATATTTTAAACAAACACAGATGCTGATAAGTTAGTGCTGGCAAGGGGTCCTTGTGTGCAGGGCCTTTCATCTCCCTGGGCTTTCAGCCAGGGCAGGCACGTCTTAAGCCAGCTTGCGTTTTTGATTATTCTGTCGCTGTGTGCCTTCCTTGCTTGTAGCTGAGAGCTCAGCTCATCCTGTTGGCCTGCATCATCCACAGGATTTCTTCAGGCCTTGGGTCCAAGGTAGTTGTGAAACCAGACTAGGAACCAGAGAAGTCTTTGTAGGCTTACCAGAGTCTGGGAAGCCTACAGTGGCAAAGAGTGAATTTGGGTGGGATTTTCTATACATGGGATCTAGAAAGAACAAGCAAGCCAGGGAGATAGTGTCAGCTTTTCCCAAGATGTGCTACGTGACCCCAGAAGAGCTCAGCTGCTTTAATCTGAATTGTGTTCATGGTCATAGATCAGCCATTTATCAGTTACTGAATTCAGTTAAACTAGTGCCCGAAGGGCTAGAAGTACAAACTCTTGATTTAAATCAAATGGGACATTTCATAGTATTAATGAACCCCGCACGATCTGATGTCATCTCCTTCCAGACGGATGTGCAGTGTTTTTCTGTGGTAATTATTGTCGCTTTGCACCCAAGGCAGCTCCTGAATTCATATTTCCCCCGAACCATTGTAACCAGCTTGACTCTCAGACATTGTAGTTGCAGAGCTTGAAGGGGGTCTTGTCAGGACTGCTTTAGGCAAAAGCCCGATCTTTGATGCTGTCTTCAGGGTAAAGATAAGGAAATAAAAACCAGGCTTTATAGATATGGGAGGAGCAGTGTGTGTGTGTGGTATAGTCGAGTTCTCAGCACTTTGCAAACACTAACAAGTCATATTTTTAAAAACGACATTCGTTTGATCATCTTACTGAGGAACTATTTGATTTGTGACCCGGAGAAGGCTCAAAAAGTGTTTAAAAAATACGGCCAAGGGGCTTGTCATCTACTGAGGGACATGCATATAATCTAAGAGGTAGAGGCTCATGTCCTAAGCCATGCTTCCAAGTAGAAAACATTTCAAAGAGAACAAAAGAGCATTTGAAGCTGAGGGATTATCCATCAGCCAGCAATTGCCAGCAGCAGAACCTCTTTCCACCACGTCCGGACACACCTTTATAAATCCAACTGCTCACACCTGCTCCCATTTCTGTTGTGATCACACTGTCTTAGTGCTGTGTCATAGGCATTCTGCTTGCCTTGTAACTATTCCTTTTTTATATTAAAGGGAGTTGAAGGCTGTTATGCACTGAATTATGTCATCCCCACACTCCAGATTCTTATGCTGAAGCCCTAACCTCTGATGTGACTATTTGGAGATGTGGTCTTTAGGGGAATAATCAAGATTAAATGAGGTCATAAGTGGGGCCCTAATCTGATAGAACTGGTATCGTCATAAGAAGAGGAAGAGACACTAGGGATGCTCAGACAGAGAAAAGGGCCATGTGAGGTCACAGCAAAAAGGCGAATGTCTGCAAGCCAAGGACAGAGATCTCTGCAGAAATCAACCCTGTCAGCTCCCTGATGTCGGCCTTCCAGTCTCCAGAACTGTGAGAACCTACATTTCTGTTGTTTAAACCACCCAGTCTGTGGTGCTTTGTTATGGCAGCTCCAGCCGACTGAGTCAGGACTCAGACTCAGCTTGGCAGATTTAGTAAACAGCATCTGGTTTTCTGGGGCATCATCAGTTTGACTGCATTTTGATAAATTTCAGAAATGTATTTAAAGTACCATGTGAACATGTTTAAAGTCAAGTAGCTCTAAACAGCTACAATGAAAAACAATTCCAGACTTTATCCTTCTTCACTACCCACCTCCCTTCAGCCAGATCCTCTCCTCCAAGGGTTTTTTTTTTTTCCTTTAATTAATAGACTTTATTTCTTAGAGCAGTTTTAGGTTTACAGAAAAATTGAACAGCAAGTACAGCGTTCCCATATTCCCTCTCTTGTACCTTCAGTTTCCCTTCTTGTTAACATCTTCATTGGTGTATTATATTTGTTGCCATTGATGAACCAATAGCAATACATTGTTGTGAAAAGATCTGTAGTTGACATTAGGGTCCACTCTTAGTGTTGCATGTTCTATTGGTTTTGACAAGTGGAGAACAATGTGTACCCGCCATTATAGTATCACACAGAGTGTGCTCTGCCTATTCATCTCCCCTTCCCTCACCTTCCCACAACCGCTGGAAACCACTGGTCTTTTTACTGCCTCCTTAATTTTGTCTTTTCTAGAATGTCAGAGAATTGGAATCACACAGCCTTCTCAGACTGGCTTCTCTTAGCAAAATGCATTGAAAGTTCCTCCATGTGTTTATCTGGCTTGATTGCTCATTTCTTTTTAGCACTGAACAATATTCTATTCTCTGGATGTTTGTTTATCCATTTACCTCCTAAAGGACATCTTGGTTGCTTCCAAGTTTTGGAAATTATGAATGAAGCATACATCTTCTAAGAGTAAGGACACTCTTTATGTAACCACTAAACCATAATTACACAACATTCACAATAACTCAATTTATCACTCAATATCTAGTTCATACCAAATTTCAATCCAGAATTCCTTTAAGGTTCATACATTGCCTTTGATTGTTTTGCCTCGTTCATCTTTCATTTAAAATAGTTCCCTGCCTTTTTTTGTTTGTTATTTGTGACATAGGGAAGAGACAGACCAGTAGTCTCACATTCTGAATTTGTTTGATTGCTTCCTCATGGTTTGATTTGGTTTAAGTAGTTTTTGGCAACATTTCAAAGTAGATGATGTCATAATGTCAGCTTTTCCAACTTTGTTGGTGATAAGCTCCATCACTTGGATGAGGTGGTGATGGCCGGAACCCTCACTTGGAAAGGGACATTTTTCTCTTTGTACATAATCTGTGGAGGGATACTTTGAGACCATGTGAATTTTGTTTTCCAGCAGCCATTTACCCAGTGCTTTTGGAATCCATTGGTAATTATTGACTGAACTAATTCTTACATTGTGGTTGTAAAATGTTAGTTTTCTAATTCTATTGTGCTTTCTACATTTTTCCGAATTTTTTGATTGTCATGATGGAGCGATGACGCTTTATTTCAGTGTCTTGTCATCCATATTGTCATTATTCTTTTTACTTAGCAGCTTTTAAAGGCCACTTTTTGCTCTTTTCCTCTCTCCTGAGTTGTTCCTATGAGATGATGTGGAAGGGGTAGTATCTGCTGTCTCCCCCGGTGTGATAGAGAGGGAAACTAACACAAGAAATCAATCACTTTTTTAAGGTCCAGTGTGATCAGGGACAAAGAAGTCAGAATTTTGGCATGATAATTTCACTAACCAGTGTGCATTTTACCAGATGTAACTGACTTGAATACTGCTCTGAATACTTGAATTCCGTTTGAATATTTACTTTCTATTAGTAAGAGATGAGTTTGACTGGTTTGGCTTTAATTAGACAAATGGCAGTGTGTTACAATTGTGTTTTCTGCTTTTTTGGTACATCATCATTTTACACAAATACAGAGAAACTGGTCATTTTAATACCTATACAGTATCCCAGTGTTATACTGCCATAGTTTACGCCTCCATTCCCCTTTTCTTGGATATGATGGAGATATGGTGAGCAGCACTTTGCAAATTAATTTGGCAATGGAACTTCTTTTCTCGAAAGAAGTTGTATACATCACCTTCTTTCAAGCCCTTCACTGTACCTAGCTAGAAGGCATGATTTGTTCCAGAAGGTAGTCATTTAAATATTTAATAAAATCAAGAGCAAAGCAAGGGCTGTCGTGAATGGATGTCCAAGTGTGCAATGCATAATTCAGGGGCCACTATTTACATTATAGTGTTTGTGAAGGGGTCTCCCTGGAGTTGTGCAATGTACTGTCTAGGTGGCCCTACACAAGCGACCCTGGCAGGCGGTATTGTTTTTCTAAGTTGAAAGCAATGGAATTTTGGAAGAGGAGGTAATTTACAGATATGGTCAGAGATGAATGTGAAACTTTACCCTTCTAGTAAGATAGATTTAAAATAGAATCAGTTACTATACTTAAAGTACCTTATACTTGGAATTTCTGTGGGGTGGGCAAGTTTTGACAATGGCTTTGATAAAACCCTTTTATTTTGTTGATTATAATTTTGAAATTTAGGAGTATTAGTCATCACAAGTTTACTGCTGGAGTAAAGAAGTTTGCAATCTCAGCGGCCTGATGTGTCGGGTTTATTTTTCATCCGTGTCACATCCAGTGTGGATTGTAGCAGGAATGGGCTCTAAACACACAGTCATTCAAGGATCAGGTCTTTGAATCTGGTGGCTCCTAAATCAATCCTGTGTGACCTCCTCCACTGGCTCCTTTGCCTCTGATTGGTAGACCAGGAGAGAGAGTGTGAGGCAATCTGTGGGCAAATTGGGAGGGGCATCTCTCATGTCTACCCATATGCCATTGACCAGAGCTCACTCAGTTGGCCACATCCAACTGTAAGGGAAGCTGGCAATGTTGTCTCTCTGTATGCCCAGGTGAAAAGTGAAAAAGGCACTGGTGTTTAGGGACAGACACGAGTCAGTATTGTAAGGTTGACCTCTTTTCTCTATTTTGTTTCTTCTCCAGGAGACTTCTTGGCATCATCACCAAAAAGGATGTTCTGAGACATATGGCCCAGATGGCAAACCAGGACCCTGAATCCATCATGTTTAATTAGAAACAAGATGGCAATTATTATGAGAAAAATACAACTGTGTCATTTTAAAAGAAGTAAACAAACAATGTGTTATAATTCTAAAGAATGACCCAAAAGCTTTGTTTGAAAGGAAGAAAGATGAAATCTTTTGTTAAAAAAATACATCAATGAGTAGGCATTTTATAGCTTTAACCCCTTATAAGTTACAAATTGTGTTTGTTAATGACTTTACTAACTGCTATGGGGGCATGTGGGTGGGTGTAAATTATGTGGTTTGTACAGGGACATGGAACACAAATGCTGAATCAACAAATGTTTGCCCTGCTGTTCAAGGCTGATGTTTGTGAAGCTTTGAGTCCATAAGGCAAAGGGCTATTGGTGTGTCGGTGTCCTTATTTATTGGTTCCTGAAGTTTTGCTGCTATGTTACTGAATCAGACTAGAGATATTTGCACTTGCTTTGTGGGAATAGAAAAAGAAATTAAATTTGAACTGTAAGTATGGGTTCATGCATGTCTATCCCATTTCTTGCTTCTGTTCTCAGTCTGCTATTTTATTTATCCATCAGTTTCTGAACCCACATCAGGATCATCTGTTATGATGAGTATGAAGAAATCATTTCTCTCTGCAAGTCCAGCATCTTGGGACTGCCTGATGAACTATTGGAACATGTAGCACTGCACTGTATTCCCTTCCATGCAAAGGGATTCGTTCTTATTTTGAGAGTATACACACCCAATCACTGATTTGCATCCTCATTCCATTTGCTTATTTATTTATTGCTGTTGCCTTTGCATTCTTAAATATTGATCAGTCCAGCACTTTCTATGGTCCATATCCTATATGCTGCCAGCTTGCCATAAGTGTGCTTTAATTTCCAAATAGCCTATACAAGAGTCAGAACAGGCTACCCAGTGTTACTACTTATTTTCTCTCTCAGATCTTATGAAATACGGCTGCAGAGAGGGTGAGGCATATGACTTCTCAGTGGGAACTCCTCCAAATGGATTGCAAGAGAAGTACTAAATTGATTCTAAATCTGTTCCATTCTCTTCTCTGTAGGATGCAAAACACCCAGCTTTAATGTATAAGCATGTACTTTCATACCAGCAATCAAAGCACAGAAGGACAGAGTTAAATTCTAGACAGCCAATTTGTGCATTGGGCATCTTTGTATTGAATGTAATGATGCATTTATTCTTTCAGTCAGGACTTCCATCTTTTCTGGGGGAAGGAATTAAGCTATGTTTTTTAGGCCCACTGTATGATCTATGTGAATAAGAGTTATCCTGTTTGCTCTTTCTCTTTAGTCTTTGTTCTCTTTTCACTGCGTCATCCTCATCCTTCTCAAAATCATTATTGGATATTGATTTATTAGGTGTGCATTTGGCTGCAAATCAAAGAAAATCCAATGAACAGTGACAAGCTGAATAGGAAACCTGGGATTGTGTACACAGGACTGTCATCTCCATAGTATCATCAAGGGTCCACACTCCTTGGTATTTTTTCCCACTCTCCTTTGTGGCAGTCTCAAGATGGTTACTGAACTGCTGGTATGATGTCTGCTTTCTAAGCAGGAAGAGGCAAATAACAGGTGCAATGATAATGTCAAGAAAGCAAAGCTGTCCCAGAGATGCCCAGCTTTCACCCTTTGGTTGGAATTCTGTCACATGGCTCCCCTAGCTGCATGTGAGTCTGGGAAGGACAATGTTTAGTGAGGCACATTACTCTCTGAACAAGATTTAGATTCTCTTAATGAGGAAGGGGGGATTGGTCCTTGGGACGGGGGTGTTGTCTGCTGTATTGGATGCCATCATTGTGCCCCGGTCATTGTTCTTCCTGTCCTTTTTACCTTTGTTTGCTGAAGCCCTTTGAAGACTCTCTTCTAACCTTATAGTCCCCACTCCTCTTTCAGATGTGACACAGAATTCCTAATCAGAATCCCTAATTTCTTAGCCCAAATAAAAATGTTAATCTTGGATAAAAACCTACCTAAAAGTGGTTTTCTATGAAAACTTCTAGTTGATATGTTTTAAAAGTTTAAGTTAGATCATGCTGACAAACTATGGAAAATTTATTTCTGTAATTGGCTCCCTCCAAAATAATATCAGATGGCCACTTCAGTATGGACACACAGAAGTAGGGAATTCAGTGTTCACTCTTATAATAGAACAAACTGTGTTGTTTCATCCATGGCACGTACGTATTGAGTAACACATCCTAATATTAGTATTGTTATTGGGTTTCCATGGAACAAATGCAAGTGAAGCTGGAGTTTCCTGGACTTTAAATCTGAAAACGTCTTAAGGATTGCTTCATGTAGTTCCCCTCTTATTCCCGTGTGGTGTTCCAAAGAATGCTAGTCATAGCCTGGATTTAGATAATCCAGGATGGCCTTTTAGCTGAAAACAAGGAGCTTCAGTAGGGGAACACGAAACAGTGAAAACACAGCCAAAGGTCAGTGACAGCAGAGAATGCCCTTCTCCTCCAGCTGAGGCCATAGAGGGATGAGAAGGTACTTCCCTCTGGGCCAAAGTAACCAAGGGAGGTTATGTCTTTCACCCCAATGCTTAGTGTAGAGACATCTGTGAATTCACAGGGAGCAGTTGGGAGTGTTACTTGACTTAAACAACCTAACTTTGTTTTCCTTCATAAGTTGAATCTCCAATTTGTTGTGGGGTCCAGGCTCTTCTCAACTAAAGGCCAGAGTCAGACAGGCAGGTTAAGGTCAAGGATGGGGAGTTTGCAATAGGGACTACCAGAGCCAATTCCAGGGCCTTCCTCGCCTGGAGCCCTAACTCAGCTCTGCGGTCCACTCACCCACCAGTCACACTCCATGGGGAACATGCTGTTCAGCTTTGTCACTCCTTGTTAAAAAGCACACAAGTAGGGATTCACAAAGTATTTACTGTAGCACGTCATCACTTAACCCAGTGATCTAATGAGCAAGAGGGGTACAGCTGGAGTGTGGAGATGAAATAAACATTTTTCAGAGGAACATTTCCAGAACCAAAGGCATTAGACATTTGTAGAACTTACTGGATTTTTTCTGAATCATTTTTTTATGTGAATAGACATAAATACACAATGGAAAGGAAGTTCTCTAAGCAGGCTCATCAACCTATCCATTGCTCTCTGTTATCAAGGAACTGTGTCATAGAAGTCAGACACCACCTGGAAATGCAGGTGTGTGCATGGCTTTTAGAGAAAGGGAACATGCTAGAAGCAAATCAGCATTCAGTGTTTGCTGTTACTTACAAAAAGGCAGTTTCAAATTTCTCCATTCAGTCCTTCCCAAAGACCTAGCAAAGGAGAAGACAGGTCAGTAGATACATTTTTGGCCCTAATAAGTCACAGAAATTGAAAAACTTTGAGCAGTTTGTTTTACTTAGGTGAGAGCTGGTTACTTTAGATGATCAACACATGCAAATACTGCTCAGTGTTCATTATCAGGTGATGAGCTGGAAGAGAGAAGAAACTCCAGTTGGAGAAGTGAATTACATAATTGTCATAGTACACCTCTGTTTTAATCTCACTGGGCAGTGCCTTATCACACTCAGCTTCCAAATTCTGCAATGATTTAGAGGAGGGGAGAGCCTGTGTGCTTAACTCAGGGAGCATGAAGCAGACTCCATTTTCACTCATGTGGTCATAACCAGCTTTTCACCAGCCTCGGTGTGCTGGACATGAGCCTATGTGGGACTTTTATGAGATCTATTTGCATTTGGCATTGGAGCAACCACAAAGCAATTTTTTTATTGTCACACTCTGTGTAAACATTGGCACCTTATTAAAAATTAAATATTTAAACTATTTTAAAAAATATAACAAGCATGGACTTCTCAAGAAGCATGATGTAAATGGAAGAGATGCTGATTTCACAGCATTTCTGCTCGATTCTGGTGACTGCTGAAGTATCTGGCCAAGTTAGAGACATATCTTAACATTGTAATGCAAGGTTGTGACATTACTTTGGTCAGCTTTAAAATCCACTGTTCTTAGCCTGATGGATGATGGCCAGATAAACATTCAGACTGAGGCTACAAGTTTCCCAAGATGGGATAGGACCACTGTCCCTAGGCCATCTGTATGTCTGCTCTGTGCATGAAGCCTGGGAGCACAGCTTAAGTAGTGGTCTAACATTCATTCTTCCAACAGAAATTTTTTTTTCTTTTTTTTTTTTCTTTTTTCTTGGTGTCTGTGACCAAATTTATCTTTGAGGCCCAGCAGGGGATCAGGGCCCATGAGTCACAGTGCTTCTGTGGCAGCCTGCGGAGCTGGGACCTGCCACAGGTGGGGCAGGCCCCGAATTTGACTCAGCTGCGGCCAACAGAAAATTTTTATTTATTACTTTGGGAACATAGGATTTGAATTATGTTCTTTCCTGCCATTTTTTTAAATTTTAAAATTTCAACTTCACAGAAAATTTGAAACAAAATAGTACAAAGAATGCCAACATATGTTTTACCTAGAAGAGACAAAGGAGTCCCCTTTGGTTAAGGGAGGGAACCAGTCCCAGGGACAGCTTGAGGAAGATTATCCTCAGCAGAGGAGACAGCAAATGCAAAAGTCCTGAGGTGGAAACAGGCCTAGCCTGCTGAGGACCTGCTAAGGGTGAGTGCCTTCAGGATGTGTGGTCCTTGGGGAGGGAGTGGGGTATTTCAAGTTGGTTTTGTTTTGCCTTGTGGAGAAGGGTAGATATAAGTAGATGCTTTAGGGACATGTAGGGCCAGGTAAAGACATGGGATTCAGAGGGATGACATGATTTGATTTGCATTGTACATGAACCATTCCGGATGTCATGAAACAACACTAGAAGCTAGGAGGCTATTGCCAATAAGTGAGTTATGATGAAGGCTTTCCCCAGGGTTCTTGAATTCCATATATATTTCCAAGATAGAGACAACAGATTTGCTGGTGAAGTGGATATAAAATGGTACAACAAATTTGCCATTTACTGAGCTGGGCTAGATTAGGTGAACAGCTCTATTTTGGAAGTGATGCATTGAAGGTATTAGTTGGACACTCAAGTGCAGAGTTCAGGGGAATCACTAGGGTTGGAGACATAAATCAAGCCATTGGTATATCAGTGGTATTAAAGCAATGTCTGGAAACGTCTGTGGTCTGACAATGGTATCCTAAGAGCAAACATAACTAGCATTCTAACCAACTTTCAATACTGTATTGAGCTTTCAGGGAATTACACTGACTTAGATGACTGCACTTGAATTCTAGCTCCATTGCCTCTTAGCTGTGTGACCTTGTCAAAGGGATTGAACCTCTTTGAGCCTGGGTTTCCCCATCTCTGTAGAGTCAACTACTGTTCTTGATCAGTGGCATAGCTATGAGAATTAAGTGATTTAATTATTGTAAAGCACTTGGCTTGGAATAAACCACACAAACGATAGATATCATCATCTCCTGTTATGAAGCCCTCCCAGTAGCTTTAATTGTTAATTAATTAACTTTATGTCCTTAAAGGACATATTACACTTTAGTTTAATTACAACACCCCTACAAGTAAACACAGATTGGGCTAACCAACTGCCTGTGTTTCCAACTCTTTCTGAGGTCATTTTTTTCAAAAACCAAAATGAAACAAAACAAGCTAAACCTCAGATCACTTAAGGGATGTCAAAAAAATTCTTTCCAACTCCAAATTAATGGGAAATCATTAGAAAAGAAACCACGTGGTAGGAAATTCCATTTCTCTGTAGCTTTGTATTGGCTTGGAGGGCAGAAATGTATAAATATGTGTAAATATTGAACTCTTGATTAGCTTAAAATTTGGAAGAAGAGTTCATGAAACACAAGACTGTGTAACTTGCTTATTTTCAGACAATGTAAAACCCAATACCCACTACACTTCCAGACAGAAAAATCTCACCGGCATGGTGTTAATGTAGAAATAAATCTTATTAGTAAGAGTCATGAAAAACCAGCATTTTGTGGGCCTTGGATATTTCCATTCAACACAAATGGAAAAGTTAAAAAACAGAGAGGGAGAATAAACGAACAGGATTTGTCTGAAAGGTGACAACCCATCAGGTTTAATTCTAGGAGCTTAGCTATAGTGAACCAGAATGGCCTTGCACAGACATTTTGGGGTTGGGTGGGCTTCTTCCTGAGCTTTCATGACTTGAGACAGGACCAGAAACTTCTGTGTCTTCCTGGGACAATCAGACCAGCTGAGCACAGGGGAGACTGGCATGCCTGTTGCTATAGCTCTTCCCCAGTTCATCGGTAGTTAATTGGCTAGAAAGAAGCTACCATCTGTGAAGGTAGATAGGGAGCATCTATTTTTGGCAGTTTCTTAACAATTGCATTTCATTAAAGAAATGCTTTTTTTTTTCTTTCCAAATGAGCAATAGCAAAGAGCACCTTGTGGGGATTTCCAAACCCCCAAACTCAGGGTTTGGCTCAGAGAACGAAGGGAGTAATTTCTATGTAATTCCAGCACTTGTTGTGGAACACATATGTCAAAGATTAAACAGCCGTCCTCAATCCAAGCAGAGTCTGTCAGAGCATTGAAAGCACATACATATATTCTCATCCTGCAGAGTGCCTGACAGGTTGCGTCCAGAGGACACTTGCTGGTGGTAGAACATTCCTGCCTTCTACAGGGCTCCATTTATGTCACACACTCACACGCACTCTTAGGGCTTCCACCTGTTTCCACCCAATACTAACCCAAGCGGAAATTGGTGCTAGCTTCCTTTTGATGAACAGGTTTCCTTTTCAGGCATTTCTCAAACCCAGCCTGTCCCCAGAAAGACTACAGCTTTTCTAACAATGGCTGTGCGTGGTTTATATGATCACCAAGGAATTTTCTCCAGGATGTTGCCCAGTGCCCAGTTACTCCATGGGGCAGGAGTCTCAGCTAGTTATTACAGAGTGGGCAGGACCACCAGATCTCCACCTGGTGGGGATGCACTTTCCAAAGTGCTTCCAGGAGGCAGTGTTTCTGCAGGATGCTGCTAGGTGCCTGAGGAAGAGTGGATTTTGTGGCTAACTCAGTAAGTTTCATTTCATGGGACTGGGGTTCCAAAGGCCAGCACTTGGGAAGACCTACTATGAGGCCAGGAGTGGGAGGGTCCAGGAGTTTTGGTGAGTTTTTCATAAAACTGGGTGAAACTCCTTGGTGGTAGGCAAAGACAGGGTGGGGAGTCTAAGGCCTGGGGACAGGCTTTAGTGTATCTGGGTGGCTGGGGAAGAGTGTCCCCCACCTTTAAGCAAAAAGCAACAATTTATGGAAGAGGGGACATTTGCCTCTTTCTGAGAACGTAACAGTGCTTCCGGAAAGATCACAGTTATCTCACCTGGGCACACATTTCACACCAACTAGGTATTTTGAAGTGAATGCTCCCCAGTTCAGCTGGCTGCATGATCTGCTCTGTCCCCCTTCCTCGGTGATCTTTGCTTGTTCTATCTCATTAGAAAGACTTCCAGCTGGTTTCTTGAGTTGACTCTGAATATTTTTGTGTCTTTATTGAAAGTTTGGAGCCATGCTTGGCAAACTACAGCACACGGAGCAAACCTAGCCTGCTACCCACCTGTCTTTGTAAATAAAGTTTTGTTTGCACGTGGCCATACCCATTTGTTCCCGAATTGTCTGTGGCTCATTCTGAGCTACAGTGGCATAATTTAGCAGCTGCAATAGAGGCTGCCTAGCCTGCGAAGCCTAAAATATTTACTATCTGGCTCTTTATAGGAAAAGTTTGCCGACTCCTGACTTAGAGTAGATTAGGGTCACCAAACCACTGGATAGCCATCAAGGGTAATATAACTTTCTTTCTTAGACTGGATGGAAAATATGAAGAGCTTTTAAAACTGTGAAGCAAGGAAAGATGTGCATGCTGGTGGAATAGGATGAACATGTTCAAATGCTTTTCTACCTTCCAAGTTTCCCCCACAGCTATACCTGTGCCAGAAATCTCTGTCCTGACTTGGATATGAAGGGGTATCAGTGATCTCTATTAAATTTAACTATGTTTTCTGGGAGGGAAAGCAACCCCTAACCTTTGACTCGCACTTTGTCATTTTTGAAGGGGTTTTCATATTTATTTATGTTTATTCCTCTCAATGGTCCTGTGAAGTAAAAATGATGATACCCATTGTTCAGGGTAAGAAGCTGAGGTTCAAAGAGGTTAAAGCATAGCAGAGTCAGCTGTGGAGTTTTTATAGCTTACCGGCTCCCTGGGGCCATGCCTGGACACTCTGATTCAACTGCTCTTGGGTGGGGTCTGGCATCACCTTTATCAAGACCTAAAGTGTGGTCAGGTTTGAGAACCCCTGGCTCCAGGGACTCACCCTAGTAAATATAGCCTGGTGGTCGTCTGATTAGAGCTGAAGCTTGGCTCTTCTTGATGCCTTTAAGTCTAGGATCTTTTTCCTACAACATGACAACTCACCTTTGCTCACATAAGTCTCTTAGTCGAACAGGTTGACCTAACCCACTGGTTCTCAAAGTGCAGTCCCTGGCCCACCAGCAGCAGGGTCTGCCAGCAGCTTGTTAGACATGCATGTTTTCTGCCCCACCCTGGACCTAGTGAACCAGAAAGTCCTGGGACAGAGCCCAGTGACCTGAGTTTGAACAGCTGATTGGGATGCAGCTCAAGTTTGAGAATATGCACCTGGAACAGGCCTTGCCTCTGGGAAATTAGCCCTGGATGTACAGGGGCAGCATGAGTGTGAGAAGGGATGGAAAAAGTAAGAATCCAAGGCCACCTGGCAGAGTATGAAGACACTAGGGCAGCAGGAAGAAGTCAAAGTCTCACCAGCATCCGAGGGAGCTTCTGCTAATGTGCTTGGACTGTGTGTGCCCAGGAGCTGTTAGCAACAATTCATGCATCCCTTTCCTGTGCTAGCAAATTGGAGAGGCTTTTTGGTTTTGTTTCATTTTTTGTTTTGTAAAGTTTTGGGTTTTCCTGAATCAAGCACTTTTTAGAGATGAACATTCTTGTGTGATTAAATGAGCCCTCTTCTGCTTGGAGCCAAAGCCCCATTTTTTGCTTCGATTTCAGCCCAGGTGCTCCTTTTAATTGCATTTCGTATTCAATTGTGCAGCCATCCCCTTTCCAGAGAGGACCGGGCCCCTAATCACTACAGTGCTTTTGCCCCTGCAGCTGGAACTTCAAAGGCTCCAGAAGTCATATTGTAATGTGAGCTCCAAATTGTCCCCGAGATGGAATACAGAGAGGCATCATCAGTCAAGGCTCGTCAAGGGGAGGGGACACCTCAGTGTGGCATGAGGGTGAAAGAATCCAGCCTTGTCCTCAGTCCCTTTCAGAGCCTCCTCTCCAAAGCATTGCCATTCCCCATGTGAAAACTGCACCAAGACATACATAATTCAAGGCCGTGTGCTGGTCGCTGAGAGCAAGGGGACAGACGTGCATGCCCCGGGAAAGAATGTTTGTTTCAACCAAACATACACAGCACCAGCTGCCAAGGGGAGAAGAAAAGCAGAGAGGGGGCCTCCCACAGACTGACATGGGAAAGGATAAACAGTGATTGCAGACTCCTAGCAAGGGCTGTTGTGGGGGAAATAAACGCCATCGAGCTGAGCATGTTTGTGCAATTACTGGGCCTTGAAACTGTGACTGCCAAGCACATGCTGTTTCCAAGATGGGTGGGACCATGTGAGCTGGTGATGGTTTCAGGTCTGCACTTTGACATTCAGGTTTGACTCTAAGAGTTCACAAGAGAAGGCCTTGCTTTACATAATAGCTTAATTTTAAGTTCCAAAGCACAGTCTCTGGAAGCAGATGTGATAACTTGTGGTTCTAGTTTACTTCTTCAGATCAGAGCTAATATAGGGTATTGATTCCTAAAGTGGGAATTCTGAAGGGGAAAACTGGGATTGGTTGGTCAAATCTATGAGTTTCTCAAGATCAAGGAGCTCTGTCTCCATTGCCTTTCTTCAGTGTCAGTTCTAGTATTTTGTATATTGATGGTAATCATTATGTATTTTTGCAGAATGGATAAGTGCTGAAAACCTGTTCTTCAGTTCTGATTTTTTTTAGAATAAATCAAGAAAATAGCCCTGGCTGGTGTGGCTCAGTGGATTGGGTGCTGACCTGTGAACCAAAGGGTTGCCTGTTCGATTCCCTCTCATGCTTGGGTTGCGGGCCAGGTCCCCAGTGGAGGCACACGAGAGACAACCACACATTGATGTTTCTCTCCCTCTCTTTCTTCCTCCCTTCCTCTCTCTCTAAATATAAGTAAACAAAATCTTTAAAAAAATAATCCTGGCAGTGTTTTGTGGAGATGTAAAGTGTTTCCTCACAAGAGACAGATCCACCATTGTGTAAAATGTCACATGTCAAAAGAAAGTGGTAATCAGCTTGGTGTTTCCCAGCCTGAGAAGAGCTGCTCAGCTGAGAGATCTTGAACTTCCAAAAATAGAATGTGAAGGTGGAGTCTGAAGACTCTCCTGGTGCATCTTTGATCAAACTGAATCTGCAGAGACTAGTGGCTCAGGAAATCCATGCCCATGACTTTGCTGAACGTGTCACATCAAAGGGAAAAAATGCCCCACCAACTGGAAAATTCTTTTGGTGTTCAGTGTTGAGAGAGCATACAAATGAGATTAAATTTCAGTATTTCTGGATTTGGTTAATAGATTCTCTCTTTTAAGTATAAGAAAGTGATTCTATTTACTTAGTAGAAAAGTATCCAAGAGGTACATCTAATAGCCAGGTCTTATAAGGGAATAAAAATATAGCTAGAGATAGAAAGAGCATAGGAATCTTTAGACAAGTGACATCAAAAGTGGCTGAAGTCCACCAGCCCAAAATTCTCACAGGGAGACTCTGGGTTGGTAGGCAAATCCCAGGACATTGCAATTTGACTCCTTTTTAGGGATTCAAGGAGGCTGAGGCAAAATGGTGTTGTAGTCCCTGTGCACCTCTAGTTGAGCCTTCAAAGCACCAGTAATTTCTATTTTCTCACCAAGTTGGTGTGATAATTTAAGAATGGGTTTCATTCTCCATAATAATAGCAAATAGTTCCTGACCCCTGTACTCTGCCAGTCAGACTCCAGGCGGAGTTCTTTTTACGTTCACCACGTTTTTGTTTTTGAATACTCACTCTGAGCTGAGTAGGCCATGGCTCCCCTCTTCTACAAATGAGGACTTTGGGGATTGGGGAGGTTTGGGGGCTCACAGGAGCTCTACTTGAAACCAGGCAGCATGACTCTTGAGCCTACTTCTAACTAGCAACAATACTGTCAACCTACTATTTTCCCCAGAGATACAGCTGAAGTCAGCATCTCTATTTAACTGGTAGTGGAAGAGGCTTAGGGTCTGGAGGCAAAGCAGCCCCTTGGTGCATTTTCTCCAAAACACGCCTTTGTGAAGGAGAGACTCCCTGACTGTGTAAGGGTGCCGAGCTCCAGGACACTGGACTTTACCTCTACCGCCCCCCCACCCCCACCAATCAAACAAGTGATGATTACAATTCTCTTAATGTTTAGTGATCAAAATGGGTTCCTGCTCTTGTCCAATGGTGGTTCAGAGAGGATGTCTAATGAATGAAGAGAAAGATACTAGTTGTTTCTGCATTTCAACTCCCTCAATACACTTGCCTTTCCTATCTGGCTAGCAGGTGGAAGGCCTTAACCTGGGTTCAGTTGGTGTGATGGCCGGCTAGCATTTACCTTTCGGTTAGAATGGAAGATTTCTTCCCTTTACACTTTAAAGTCTGTAATGCTAACCCAGTGGTTCTCAACCAGGGGGTGATTTTGTTCCTCAGAGGACATTTGGCAATATCTGGAGATGTTTTTGCTCATCACAACTGGAATAAGGAGCTCCTGACATCTAATGAGTTATATTAGTTCCCTGACACTGCTCTATCAAACTACCACAAACTGGATGGTTTAAATAACAGAAGTTTATTCCCTCACATTTCTGAAGGCCAGAAGTTGAAAAGATGTTGACAGAATCACTCCCTTGTGAAGACTTTAAGGGGAACATGTTTTGTGACTCTCTCTTAGCTTCTGGAGGACGTTCTTGGCATTTTGTGGTTTGTGGCTGCATTGCTCCATTCTCTGCCTTCACCTTCAGGTGGCCTTTCCCTCTATTTCTGTGTGTCTCAAATATCCCTTCTCTTTCTGTTAGCAGGACACTTGTCATTGGATTTAAGACTCACCCCAAATCCAGGATGATCTTATCTCAAGATGCTTCACTTAATTCCTTCTGCAAAGGCATTGTTTCCCAATAAGGTCATGTTCACAGGTCCTAGGGGTTGGGATTTGGACATACTTTTTGGAGGTGACACATTGAACCCACTACATGTGTAGAAACCAGGGATGCTGAGAACCATACTACATAGCATAGGACAGCCCCTGCCACAAAGAGGCAGAGGAACCCTGCTTGTCTATGACTGATAAATGATGATTGTGGCAGAGAACACCTTTTGGTTTGTTTCAAGGCCTTCAGATAGCTGTCACGTGCAGTGTGATGCAGCACAAGCAATGCAAGCACATGCCAGCTGTCACTGCCCTGTTCTAGAGGGTGAATGATCATGTCTAACGAGTGGAGGCCATCTGTGCCCAGCAGGTGGCATTCAAATACCCAATATAACCAAGGCTGGTGTTCAAATGACACAAAAGGTAAAGAATTAATGCAGCTTTCAGAAGTGCGTGTATTCTGGTATACATATCATATATAGCTTGTATTTCTTTTCTGAATGTATATTAAGAACTTCTGATTTTCCAACACAGGGCTAGGTAGTAAATATTTCTGACTTTGAAAACCAAGAGGCAAAACTGAGGCTATTGTATAGGTTCTGAAATAAGAAGAGAGAGGTCCTGCCATGCCTTGTCCCATTTACTGAGGTGGCTGTTCTTGGGTGATGGGCAACTTTGTGCCCAGTGCCATCTGCTGGAGACTTCCAGAGGAAGAGTGACCAGCCCTAGGGTTGGGGTCTGGCAGAGTAGAACAGGGGTGTAGTAGTGGGTTGAGGGTGGGCGTGCTATCTTGATCAGTTTCAATCTCTGCCTCAGTGACCCCCACCCAGGTCCCAGCACATTCCTCCCTCCTCCTGAAGAGTCAAACCCTCTCAACAGGAAACATGCTGGAGGGCCCTGGGCTGCTCATTGCCCAGCAGTTGCCAACAGCAGAGGCCCCAATGTGTAGCTGGCAACCAGTATGGACCCTGAGTGATCAAACATTGCCTGGGCATAGAACAGTGCCTGAGTATGGCTGCAGGCTTTAACCCTTTCAGGATATATCTGGCACCCATCTGATGACCTGTGTGGACGAGCGCCGGATATATCCGGCATCCATCTGTATATAATTTTTATAAATTTTACTTATATAATTGATAGAATTTTATATAACTATCTCTTAATATTAAAGTGACAAACAACACTTGGAAAAAAGCATTGTTTTATTAAGCATAGATCTTATATAAGGTTAGGAAAGTCTTCACACAAAGGAGGACTGACCATGTGCTATGTGCGCGTTTTCGGCGCGGCACCTTGTACAGCGGGAGTGTCGCGGCGGAAAGAGCGCTCGTACCGAAAGGGTTAAAGGTTTATTGACTAAGTTAATGCTGGGTGTCAAGGGGACCTCACCCTTTGAGAGGATGAGGAGGAACCCTTGCCTTACTCCTAGTATCTCACCCAAATGTCAAAGAAAGTGGCTAAATGAAGAAAGCTTCGATGCATCTAGACAGTTGTAGCAAATCAATAAAAATACCACTGTGTGTTGCAAAAGGAAATTCAGTTGCCACTCAATAGAAAGAGAAAGCAATTCTTATCATTAGGCCAGAAACCACTATCAGAGCATAAAGATCAATCAGGTTGCATTTGAAACACTCTGCTTGCTCTTAGTGTCCTTGTCTTGAGAAAGGATTTAGCACTCACAATAGACAGTGTGACGATCTTCAGGTATGAACAACAGCAGAGGTGACCTTGCACTAGGCAAAGCAGATGGAAGATGGAGCACATCTGGACAGAAATAAAGCTGGTGGAGACAAAAATATGCAAGGGCTGTTGCCCACCTGTTTTGCCCACACTCTGGGTAGAGTAATCTTGATTTCAATTGATATATCAATTTATAACATAGCCAGAGAGGTTCCTTAACCTGGGACTTTGTGAAGGTAATAAAAGGATTTGCTGAGAAGAAATGAATCATGCTATAGAAAGAGAACTATATCCATTTCAACAGTAAGTTAAGTATGAGAAATCCCAAAGCATATGCTATAGGGTTGTTTATAACGTCCAGGTACTAGTTTTTAAGGAGCTGATTTGAACTTTTTGTTTGACAAAAAACTCAGGATGTTATACTCAGGATAACACCCTATCCACTCACCAACCCACCCACCCATCTATTGAGCTCCTGCACCATATCAGGCGTTGTTCAGGGTGCTGGGGGTGCATTTTCAAGCAATACAAAAACAGCCTCTGTTGTTTTGGCATTTATAACTTAGGTGTGCTTTTCAGAATTTAGCCATTCAAACTGAAATCATTTGGGGGGGAGGAATTTACAGTTGAATTTCTTGTTAGGAAAATATATTTGCTCTCTTTAAAATCCACCAATGTGCTGTTTTCTTATAGGATTCTACTTGAGGAAAAATGAAATTGTCTACTTATGCAGCTGGAAGAAGCTACCCGCTTAACATTCTATCTCCAGTCCCAGTTAAAGAGGTAGGTACCCTTAAAAGAGAAAGCTGTACCGCCCTGACTGGTGTGGCTGGGTTGGACATTGTCCCACAAAGTGAAAGGTCACCTGTTTTATTCTGGTCAGGGTGCATATCTGGGTTGTTGGTTCAGTTCCAGGTCAGGGCACATGCAAGAAGCAACCGATCAATGTATCTCTCTCACATTGATGTTTCTCTGCCTCTTTCTCCTTCCGTTCCCCTCTCTATGAAAATAAATAAATAAAATATTGACCTGGATGGTGTAGCACAGTGGATTGAGTGCAGGCCCGGGAACCAAAGGGTTGCTGGTTTCCAGTCAGGGCACATGCCTGGGTTGCGGGCCAGGTCCCCAGTTGGGGCCACGGGAGAGGCAACCACACACTGTTGTTTCTCTCTCTCTCTTTTTCCTTCCCTTCCCCTTTCTCTAAAAATAAATAAATAAAATCTTTAAGAAAAATAAACATAAAATCTTTAAAAAGATGGGTAAATTATAATTTAAAAAATAAAGAAAGAAAAAAGGAAGGTATATTTCATTACCATGTTATGAATATCATGTTATAATGAAATGTCTGGGAACTTCATAATTCCCTTTAGCTTGGTTTTTTCCACCAGGACTTAGAAACTGAAAGGGTATAAACACAGAATGGAAAAGTAGGCACGCTGTATTTTCAAGAGGAGCTGCTAATATATGATTTAAGGAATATGATGAGACCGAATTTGGCTGCAGAATAACAAGTCTAAGGTCAAATTTATTCAATGATTGTATAATGCACAGCTTCAGAAGGGTGTATATCCATCTACATATATGCACATGGACCTTTTTATTTTAGTTTTTTTAAGGTTATGGATGTTTTAAAATAAGATTTGGATGCACACTCCTGTGTAGCCCTCCATGACCCACCAGGCTTTTTAGCACCTAATTAGAGACTTTTTCTCATGGTACATGCGCATACATTTCTGTTGCTATTTTGTGAGTTTCTTGGAATATGCAGCAGTGCCTATTTCCTTGTTGAATGTCATCCTCTGGGACAGTGAGGAGAGGCCCAGTAATCATTTGCAACAAATAATTGAATACTGCTCTTTCTGACTTTTCCTACTTTGTGATAACTTCTTTTATTTTAATCACAGTGTTATATAGTCTTTGGAGCCTGACATTTATGCTCTGGTTTCTCCTGACCTGAGGGGGCTTTGAAGTTCATTTGAACCAGATTTTGCCTGAGGAAATGTATTTCAGTACTAGAAGACTCAGTTATCCCCTGTGACTTGCCCCAGGCCCTGAAGCCCTCTGGAGATAGTTGCAATTTTGAGGGACACACAGAGAGAATTTTAATGCCCAGTTAATTGGAAGGCTTTGCCAACCTTTGCCCTTTTACTTGCCCAGTGTTTGCCATAAAAAAATAAAATTTTAAAAGCTTGCAAAACTAAAACGTAGGCTGTGAGTTGTCAGTTGTTCTTGTGCTAGAGTCTTCATTTCTGTATGAGATAAAAAATTAATGAATGAATGCACTCACTCTTTTTCATTATCCTGCCTTACAAAAGGGTTTGAGGCAGCCTGAAAGAAATGGGAGCTATCTCTGTAACATTATTATAACCCATGTGAAAGAACAAGGACTTAGCAATAAAGTACATAATTGTTCACTACAAGTTTCATTCAAGTTGTTTGTTCTCCCTGCGGGTTTAAAATATGACTCCCTATCCAGAAATTTAATGCAGTCATAATTTTTCTGGATTCTACCTATTGCATTAAGTGAGACACACCTGTAGATGATAAAAAGGGCAACAGTTCCTCTTCAGTTGACCTTACAATCAAAATATGTTCAATGGAAACCACAAGAAAGAAAAAACTTGCTTTCTTTCTGGGAGGGAAAATAATGACTCATCATATCCTTGTGATAAATAGAATTATCAATTCATAAATTCTGAGTAATAGGTTTTCACCTGCCAGGGACTAATGACCCATAATTTTACTTATGGGAAATAGCACCTTCTAGTTCCTGGTACATGCAGCTGCCAAATTATACATGTCGGCATCTGCTGGTCTCTGACCACATCTAATGGATGTGTTCTGCTCATTCTGATGCTGACTCGAAAATGAAAAAAATATTAACACCTGCTGCCAAAAGCTGTGGAGGCTGGTGTCTTCCTCAAGCCATGAACTTGGCATATATTCTTTGTTTGGCACAACTTATTCAAGATAAACCGTAGGTAGCCTGACAGAGATGGCTTGATCTTTTCGAAATAGAGAAGGTCATTCAGCCTGGCTCTCCCAAAGCTGAGCTCGGCACAGCCATTCACCACTGGAAAGGTCTTTCTCTCTCTCCATTCTCTCTGTAGGATATTGCAATATTGTGATTTATCAGAAAAATACATATTTGGTTATGTATTTGGTCTTCATCCATGGTTGCTGGCTCATAGCTCCCAAAATCTTGAATGATGAGGTTTGGGGGAGCTTCCTGGTTGGTGGATATATCAATATACCAGGAGAGTGGCATACCTCAATTCCAGGGGAACAGAGGTCCTATGCTTAGGATCCTTCTGGACCTCACCCTATGTATTTCCTCATCTGGCTGTCCATTTGTATCTTACAATAAAATAGAATTGTAAGTATGGTGCTTTCCTGAGTTCTATGAGTCATCCTAGTGAAATATTGAACCTGAGGGGGGGCAGGTTGTGGGAACCCCCAAATTTGTAGTTGGCTAGGCATCAGTGTCAGTAGCCTGAGAACCCCATTTGGGACTGGTATCTGAAGTAAGAGCAGTTTTGTGGGACTAAACCTTAACCTGTGTGGTCTTTGTTAACGCCGGGTAGTTATTGCCTCAACTGAGCTAAATTGCAGCACATCCAATTACTGTAGGAAATGAGAGACCTGCCTGGTGTTGGAAAAATGACATGGTAGTTGACAGGATCATCGGGATATATAAAATGAAAGATTGCATGCTCTGACTAAAGCCTACCCATGGTTACTTATATACCAAAAGGTATAGCAAAACTTTAACAAAGTTTGTCAAGCCTGGTGGAACACTTAGAAAATGATAGGATCTTGATGGAGCATCCTTATAATGTTATATTGGATGTTATATATGATGGAATAGCTGTATAATTGTACTCAACATAGATAACAACATGAACTCTTCTGATCTTATCAGATGAACTAATTGTTCCAACTACTGATTAAAATTGATGGCCTCCCTGGTGGTCTGGATTATGTAAATCTATCACAAAGGGTTCTGTGGCAAAATAATCCTCTATTTTTCTTAAAATATTTTAAAGGTTAAGGCAAATTGAGAAGCCTGAATTTTTTTGACTGTGATAGTTGTTACTTATAGAAGTAGAAGTGGTTGGGGATGGGGGAGGGGGTGGGGACAGGGAGAAATTGTCCTGTCCTTTGGTGTCTTAGGGAGAGCCTCTTTAGGCACAGTGGACCATGGTCTTGGTGTCATCTGAGGCACATCCCAGTGAATGACATGCTCCTAACATGGGACTCTGTCAGTGTGGCCAGGAACCTGGTTTTGCTCCCTGTGGGATGAGGAATCTTGGCTATGATAAGTAGGCTGCTCTTATTCCTGGTGTTTCAGCTTCCTATGGCTGCTGTAACAAATTACCACAAACTTAGTGCCATGAAACAACATAAGTACATTATCTTACAGTTCTGGAGGTCAGAAGTCTGAAAATGGGTCTAAATGGGACTAAAATCAAGGTTGGTGTGTCTGTTTCCTTCTGGAAGCTCAGAGGAAAACCCCTCTGCTGCCTTTTCTACTTCCTTGGCTCATTGCCTCCCTTCCAGAGAGCAATGGAATCACTCCAAACTCTGACCCTGACATCGCATCTCTTTCTCTGACTCTGACTCTTCTATTTTCCTGTTGTAAGGACACTTGTGATTACATTGGGTCCATATAACCCTGGATAATCTCCCCATCTTAAGACACTTAACTATATCACATGTGCAAAATCCCCTTTGTCATCTAAGGTAACACCATCTCAGGTTTTAGGGATTAGGATGTGGACATCTTTGCGGGCCATTACTCTGCTTCCCACACCCTGGTCTGCACATAACAATCTATGATGGAGTCCATTAACCCAGGACATTAGGAACATGAAAGAAAGATATGTGGTGCATAGCCAAGTGCAAATATAAAAAACTACTCCAGAAGGTCCTGTTGCTCATCCCAGGACCTTCTCATCAGTAATCTTTACCAGGCAGCTGCAAGAATGGCTTCCACTGGGATCTGGTTTGGATTCTCTCTCTCCCTCCCTCGTTCCTTCCCTCCTTCCACTTCTGATCTTCTCTTCTGAGTGCTCTATAAAGAGTGTGTGTGTATAGAAATAAGAAGGGATGCATGATCATTCCACTTCCTGGCATTCTATAGTGTTCACACCCAGAGGTGCTTAATAGATGTTGTTACTTGTGGTGTTTCCATTCTTAGTGGTTTTGTGGCAAATATTGTTTGGCTGCCCCTAAATCAAAATCTGAGATGCCCAAAGTGGGTGCTAAATTCCTGGACTTGGTGGCTGAAGGCTGCCATTGTCAACTCCCTGCAGCCAGTTGTGCCAAAGAGAGTGGTCAAAACTGAAGGGGTTAAATTCTGTTTTACTCTTGGAGACTGGAAAAAGCATGCACATTTGAGTAAATAACACACAAGACAATGAGCTACAGGGCACCCAAGAAGAGAATAACTACTTAGGCTGAGGCTTCCAACAAGGGTTGCATATTGGAATCACCGGGAGGTATAGAATAGACTGTAATGGGGGTAAGCAAAGTAAAAAGAGGAATGTGACTTTATTTTGTCATTATACCTGACCCTCAGGAGTACCAAACTGGCCTGGTGTTTGTGAGCTTCCCTGGTCCCAGGCAGATGCTGCTGGGCATCTACTGGTGGCTGTGCACTCAGGCTTTCAGTATATATATGTTGGGGATATGATTGCTATTGCCAGTCTGTCTTCTTGGGACAATATGGTTTTATGAAAAGCAAAATGAAAACTGACACTGCTTGAAAAATCAGCAGCCATAGATGGCATGTATTCTGAAGGAATGACTAGAAAAAGGTTGGTATTGAAGAGGAATAATCGAATGTGAATAGTACCCTGAACCTTGTAATGTCAGTATCAGTGACATTTTGGGAGGCTATGCTCTTTGACTTTCTTCTTCCAGTTTATATAGACTTTAAAGTCTGCCTTACATATGAAAATGCTGATGCTTGAAGAAAGCGGTTCATTGCAAGAACATTTTTTTTGGTGCATTTCTTGTGTTTTTCTTGCATTTCTTACATTTGTCTTCTGAAAAGTTAAGTTTGGATATTGTATAGAGGTGTGAGAAACACTTGGATATTGTGGCTAAGGAAATGGATCTTGACATTGATTATAAGCTCTGCCACATAGGTGACAACAAAACAGACTGTATGAATGATACCAAGCCACTTGCTTAAGAGCTGCATTGGAGGGTGGGTGGTGGTGGGGGGGTGTTTGTTAAAAACGGAGATTTCTGAGCACTGTCTTTGAAGCTTGTAACTCAGTAGATCTTGAGTTGGGTCTGAGAAGTTGTATTTTTAAAGTGCCTCATGTTGGTTGTATAGCTTAGCTAGATTTAACACATAATAGACCAGTAGGGACATGCAATCCTCTAGGACTATGCCCAGGATCTTTGACCAAATATGATTGATGGGTAATGGAACTAGATCAAAAGGTTAGTGAGGTTTTGGAGAAAAGCTAGTAGTTCTAGAGAAAGAAAAAGAGCTAGCAATTCTCCAATAATTATTATGAACAACAGTAATGATAAAATGTAATGAAATCTCGTGCTGTCCTGCTCTATCCTGCCTGAGCCATGACTCATCCCTTTGTCCAGCATCTACATGCTGTAGACAGTCCCCACCTATTAGTCACTTAGTACTTATCTCAGTTAGCATATTGACTGTCATGGTATAACAATGCTTGTGTTCAAGTCACCCTTATTTTACTTAATAATGGCCCCAATGTGCAAAAGTAGTGATGCTGGCTTTTCAAATACAAGAAGCCAAAGAGAAGCCATAAAGTGCTTCCTCTAAGGTGTGTGTGATTAGGAAAAACACAGTACATGTAGGGTGTAGTACTGTTTGAGGTTTCAGGCATCCACTGAGGGTCTTAGAATATATCCCCCGAGGATAATGGGGGACAACTGTACTGAAAGGGACTGACAAAAACACATAAGATGATTTTTAGTTGCTTTTAAAACTTTCATTATGTTTGGGAGGATGAATCTTGTTAACTCTGATCCAAACAAAGAAACTTACTCTCAGGGAGAAATTATAATCAAA